>JAPYZI010001902.1:0-63949 GCA_030523105.1 Ophioninae sp. A BG-2022a | reverse complement strand
CTTGAAAATCACGGAATTTCAAAAGGTCGTAGGGTGAGCTCCTTATATGCTATGGACATTCATTGGGAGGGTTTGGAAAAGGTTTTCGCCTAACTTAAAGAATGGCGTTGGATTCGTATCGATATCTCTTATAGTTTTCCCGGAAAGTCCACTTGAAAAATCGGAAAAAAAGAGGCAAAGGGGTATGTATGGAAAACTTAGCAAAAATTGATGGTCCAACTTTAAAATTCTGCAAAAAATCGAAAAATCATCGGATTTTTATGATTAAAAAAGCATTTTGAAGAGAAAATCATAACGAAGAGATCGAGCACAAAGTGGAGTCCCAAATCCCAGAGGTAAAAAAGTTATCGATGATTTAGTAAAAAAACGTTTATCCCTCAAAAATCCAAAAAAAATTTTTGATTTTTAATATTTTTTTTATTGACCCATTTCGATGTAATTTTATCTCCTGAGAACGAATCTACCGTTCATTTTCTCCAAAACCCAAAATTCCCATTAAAAAATTGTAAAAAACTTCTAAAATCACGATTTCTTATGTTGTGTGCAGTGTTTTCTACAAAAATTCGTTGATATTCGTAATCGTTGTAATCGTAATCGGATTCGTTGATAATTCCAAGTGAGCCGGAAAAAATAGGCTTGAGTGCTAAGACCAAACACTGCATAAATATGGCAGGTCCTTGAAATATCCTTTTCTCCACATTTATATATATATTCGTGCAGCCAAGGTACGTAGGGTGTCCGACGATCAGTCGCTAACGAGAAAAGTCGACCGAAAAATCGAGCGAGGCTAATGCCGTAATCTTGTCGATTAGAGGCGGGTACCTGTGGGATATATACCTTCGCCTCTCGCTCGTCGAAGCCTCATAAAGAATTCAGAATGCTAATTCTCTCGTGCGCCGTTACTGGATAGCTTGCAAGGATGCCCCACACGCGCAAATACACGTACACGCGTGTATGTATTTACGCATATGTACGTATATCGATAAAAAAAAAGCAACACGAAAAAGAAAAAAAAAATTAGAAGAGGCTCGTTTTTGTTTTCTTCGCGAGTGGCTTTTAATCCTCAGGGAAATAAAGTCTGTCGGGTATTCTTCATGCGCGTATTATTATCGTCATACTTATCGCTCTGTGATATATATAAATTTTTTTCGTTTTTTTTTCGTCCAACTCTTTATCTCGCCTCGTTTAATTCGCGGTGCAAATATATTGCGAGTCCTTCCATTCGTAATGAATTATCGAACGCCTAATTGTCCTCTGTCCTTTTCAGTCAATCTCCTGATTTATTTTTATCGCCGTTTTAACGTTTGCACTGCCCGATCCGGGTTTTGTCAGGGAGTTACTTTGGATCCTTCCTTATCCCTGTACAGATTTAATAGGGACCCTGCGTATAGGGTGAACGGAAATCGGTGAAAATGTTTGACTCGGTGATGTTTCACCATTGACGTCGTTTAAACATTTTTCATTCGATATTTTCAATCGGGGTTGGTGGACTTTCGAAAAAAATGTATAATCTATTGATCTTAGATGCGGATTATTATTGAAAGTGGAAAATTAATATTTCAAACGGTTAATTTGATAATTAAATTAGCTGTTTGTAAGGCTAAAGATATACGGCATCATTTTGTAAATTTGGTATCTCGCAATCTTTTTTTTTTACTAACTTTTTAGTAACTTATTACTTATGAAACTTTTTACTAACATTTTCATAATTTTGTTACGAATTTATTCTTTGTCGAACTTTTGACCAACGTCTAACTAACCTTCACACGAACTTTTTCATTAACTTAAGAAACAAATGTTGATAAATGTTATATTTAAAACAACTTTCGATTATTTTCACCTGTTTATCACAATTTGATACTGTTTCGAAAAGAAGATATCAATTTACGTAAAGTTACCGTCAGCAATCACCACGTTTATTATAGTGCTATTCTTTACGAAATAATTTATCCCCGACGTTTCGAAGCGTTTCGTACTCCAAGTGAAAGAAAGAGGGAGGGATAGAAGAGGTATTCGAAAACTTCACAAGCTACCAACGACAACGCTATAAAAACAATCATAAAAGAGTTCAAACGTGAAAACTCTGGTAAAAATGAATCAAAAGATTGGCAAGAACGGGGAGGGGGAGGGTCGAGAGGGAGGGTAAATAGAGAACAAATTGAGAGACGCGCATACATGTACGTAAAAAGTATAACGGAGTGGAACCCTCTGTTATAAGGTACACATTATAACTAGCCTTACATGCCACGGTAGCTGCGGTTGCCCCGGAGGTTACCCTCGGTAATGCGACACCCCCGATTGCTTGGCTTCACTGTCGCGGCAACAGCCCCTTTATACCCAAGCGCATGCTGAGTCCCTGTGCAACAATATGGGGAAGGAAAAAGTTGAAGAGAAAGAGAGAAAGAGAGAGAAAGGAGGGGGGGGGGGGGGGCGTGTGTGTACACCTTACTTTTGAGCTGAACCCGTTTTGCTGTTTTTCAACATAAGGGCTCGATTCGAAAGATTACCGACGTAAAGTTAAACGCGACCTCTGCCCTTTTTGTGGCAGCGAAAACCTCTGGGTATATTTATAATTGATGAAAATTGTCAATTTACAAAGTAGTTGATTTTAACGTTCTTGAATAATGTTTTTTAATATTATTTTTCAATATGTTTGGGTTTATATATTTATATGTTTTTATATTTATAGTCATATATTTATATATTTATTAATATTTTCTGTAAGAGATTGAAATAGGTAATTATTTCTAGTATTTTATGCAATATTTTTCATTGTATTTATTAAAATATTTGTTCATTAATTTTTTTTAAATATATTTCGTCGAGTGTCCTCAAAGTCGCCGTTTCTTGGGTTTACGTGTACGAGACGTGCACGTCAAGTTTCTACGGGTCTTAACACCCTCGCAAATGCGAGCGATCGTGACGACAGCTCGTTCGAGACTAAACGTATAGTTATAGACTTCGATCATCATTCTCCGAGTCACGAATCCAACCCCCGTATGTTGGACGTGCCCTGCAACCCTGCCGGACTCTCCGGTGTGCGTGCCGTCGGCCACCCGCGGGGTGTCGAGTTCTTACGCGTATTTGTGTCGCCCCTGACAGGTAAACACACACCAATCGCACCCTCGGCAATAGATAACACGTACTCGACTTTTCAAGAGTCAACCAAGTTCGATCCTTCCTGTACACGACACTTGGCAATTATTGTCGATTCAATGATCAATTAATTAATATTAATTATATTATCAATTAATAATATTAAGCTTGGTTATTAATTATATCAATAATAGTTATATTATAATAATATAATATAATTATATTATTAATTAATTAATATTAAGCTTGGCTATTTAACCGAAATTAATATTCACTAACCGTAACCTCAAAAATGTTCAAACTCAGTTTTCTCGTAGAAGTTAACTTTTTTTAAATTATGTCGAGCATCAAGTTCTGTAGAATTGTTGAACGCAGAGCTTGGTTTTCTCATTCAACGTTAAAAATGTTTAATCTTCGAGAGATTTCGTTCGAATATTTTTAACGATCTCTCTCTCTCTCTCTCTCTCTCTCGCACTCGTATGTTACAGCTTCTACTTCGTTTTTTTCCTGGCGAGAATGTGGCAGGGTATGTCATAATCACCAAGTTATCGTTGAAAGTCGTTCAAAATTCATTGTAACCTGTTTCCAGTAATGTAAAATATAAAAAATAATTAAAATAATGTTGTTTCTTCAGAATCTAGTTTTACACCAAATTTCGAAAAAGGGTATATATCCAACTCTGCCATGTACTCCTTGTTATATTATTTTACCATACTCTCGCGGGGTTAAGGATACGTAGAAAATTGACATAACCTCGCAAATGTTCGAATCTAGTTTTCTCATCAACGATCAAGTCTTTTCAAATAATTCGAGTATCACGTACTGCAGAATTCAAAGGCACATAGCTTGACGCTTTTATTTTACATTGACAGTTATTCGTCTTCGAGAAATTTCATTTAAAAGATTTCAGTTATATCTCTCGCACTGGTACGTCACGTGGTACAGCTTCCATTTCGTCTCAAGTCAGCGCAACAAAGCTTCGTTCCAGCACACCTGATATTATATTCCCTCAGGTTCTCATACATAGCAGAGGTTGTTGAAGAACACGAATGTAAGCGATACCAGGTTTCACTGGGTAAAAGTAAAAATAGAGTGGGATAAAGAGAGAGAGGGAAGAGAGAGAGAGAGAAAAAGAGAAGGACCGATCAAAAAAATTCGAACGATTTACAACTTTCACAATGGTGGTTGCGGTGCGCACCGGCACGCGCCCAACCCGCATAAAAAAAGAAAAAAAAAAAAAAATACGAGACCCTCCAGCGTGCCGAGTGCGTTTTCGTTCATGGGACGTATATACACGTTTCTCTCTTCGTCTCTCGTGCTCGAAAAGCCCGCTACTGTTCGCTCACAGTGCAATAAGCGCGGAATTTTTTTTCCCTCTCCTTTCTTTTTTTCTTTTTTCCCTTTTTTTTTGTTGCCATGTTTCATACATCCTGCAGGAGCAAGGCTTCATCCTTCGTCTGGTACATAACACCCCGCACGGAATTCCCGGTGTGCAAGAACCCCCGTGGCTATTCGAATCAAACGCCCCCGACGACGATGAGATGATCCACGAGAGGGTACTTAATACTTTACGCTTCGCTACAACATTCGTTAGTGGCTATACACGAGAGAGAGAGAGAGAGAGAGAGAGAAAGATCCCTCTCGTTGTGGTTTAATACGAAACGGTATTTGCAAGTCGGCAGATAAAGGCCATTTTCCGGGAGACGAATAAACGATAAGTTCGAGCAATTATTGTGACAGGCACTTTTTTTTATTATAGAAGTGTCGTTTTCAAAGATTTGGGATACTTCGACAATTCGAAAATCATGGGTATTTGAAAAAGAAAAGTTTTTAAGGAATAAAGGAATAAGTATTGAAAAATAATTTGAACAATTGCTCGTATGTACTTGAACTAAATATTCCACAAAATACATATTATGAAAATACAATTGCAAAATTTTATAACTACCATATATAATATACAGAACTATAAATATATTTAATTATTTATTTAATACTTGTATTAAATATATTACGTGTATTTTATAAATATAATATAAATATATTTATATTTATAAATATAACTATAACTATAAACATTTTGTAAATAAAACTACAAATATATTTGTTAATTTATATAATACTTGTATTAAATATAATTACTTGTATTTACGGGATGAAAAAAAGAACAATTAATCAAAGACGTTAAGGAAAACATCACGAAGCTCGATTGCCACACGACCTCTTCATCAAAGACCCGTTCCGAGTGTAGCTCAACTCAAAGTCGTTGTCACTACCAAGCGCCCAGATAAACTAAGAAAAACCCATGGCTGGATCAACCATTCTTTTTTTATCCCATCTTTACTCGAACATGACCGAACGGTTACCCAACCGAGTACCAGTTCAGCCGAACCGAAAAAAATTGTTTCATCCCCCCCCCCCCCACATTGTCCCAATATACTTCATTCATTATTCTAGCCAATATAGCGGAGTACCATTTTTCAAATTTCAATCGAGCTGCATCACTGATACCGAAGATTGGCTTATGTGGGTGGGCCCTTTTTCGGTTGACGCTGTGATCCGCCTGACGTAACGCGTGCCAGAGATAACTACCCTGCCCGATATACATATTTATTTTCGTGTATACGTTACGTTCTTTTTTTTTGTTTTGTGTCTCACAAATACACGAAAATTCGTACAAAGAGATTACCTGTTAGAACGTATTCAGTTGAAGGGGGGGTTGTGACGCCAAGGGTGTAATAAATGTCGAGTGCGTTTCTCTCTGTTCCTCCCTCGATGCAACATGCAGGAGGATTATCGCCGGCTAACGATCGTCGCTCAATTATTTTTCACATACTCGCTTAAACCTCCTCTACTCCCCCCCCCCAAAACTCCTCCTCTTTCACATGCCCCTTCAACCCCTCTTCATCCACCGTTCCATTTTGCACGCGTTATCCTGTCTCCCCCCCCCCCCTTAACTGCTTTTTCCATCGTTCAGTATCGCTGTTGTACAGAGTATAATTGCATGGCGTGCGTTGATAGAGTCACGGAGATTAACAGCGAATTATTCGAGGTACGACGAGCTGTAAATAACCGATGGATACGGAGTGGGCATATATATTTTTTGCCCCATACAGTAACGCTCGTACATCGACCAGTCATTATTTCGATGGAGCTTATGAAATTGGATCGTATAGCTATCACATATTGTTCTTTTTTCATTTTTTTTTGTATTTTTTTGTTTTTTTTTTGGTGATGTTTGGGTTTGGAAAGGGAAGAAACGGTGGTGACTCGTATAGCTATCATGTAGGTTTTTTTTTTCATTTGTTTTAGTGATGTTTTGGTCCGAAAGGGAAAAAATGGAGGTAACTCGATCGGTGAATTTATTTGGGGAGAAAAAAAGATCGATTAAAATTTGTTTTTGTTGCTGCTGACTCTGTTGGTATGAAGAGAGTCAAATTTCGTGGGCTTGACGAAAGGTTTGTTTGGGTTGAGGTCTTCTTCGGAAAATCTTGGAAATTTAAGTGGATACCTTTGGTTATGAAATTCGGTAATAATAAGATTGTTTTTTAACGAAATGTTAAACTCGATCGTTACAATCGGGGAAAAAAATACTTTTAACTGGAAATTTGATATTTGGTCTTCATAATTGTATTCATGACGGATGTTGGTTTTGAAGGCTTTCAACTTCAAGGACGCCTTTGGAACAGCAAATTGTCGCCGTCAGTACTATATCATTCAAAAAATGCTTTATGTATACACAGAGTGACCGGAAGCTCCACTGGTTCCTTCAAAGGCGTCGTTCTAGAGGTCATTCGAAACAGATCAAGGCCAATCAATAAAGGATCAAAATTTTACCTAAGATTATGGGATTTTTTTTTCAAAGGTCATCATTAATTTGTCAGCTTTCATTAAGTGATTAATTAATTATCCAAATTTGAGCGTTCTTTAGTAACCATTTTTGTTTAGTGTTTTTTTTTATAACAAGCTTGAAAATGTTCGAATAATCGTAAAACCATCATAACTCAGCTGCTAAATTTTGACCCCTAGTTAATAGGGCTTATTTTGTTTCAGATGACCTCTGGAATGACCTTGTAGAAATATATGTATATATATTTATAAATGGAGAAAGAGATAGAAAGAGAGAGAGAGAAAGAGAGAAATGGGCGAGGGCTTAAAAATAGTTCGAAAAATTTGAATCCTGTCAAACCATCCGACCCCCGGGTCTCATTCAGGGCCGTTTTGTTGCGGGCGTGGAAGTGAACGGAGGGGACACCGCGGAGTCCTCGCTCCGGAGGATTTGAGCCGCGATAACGAGGCATACGCGAAAAAAAAGGACGAGTGCAGTCTCACGAATCGAAGCAACGATCGCGATCGATCGATCATCGCGTGGACCTGTACAAGAGTGACGGAGCGTGCGGGCCTTTGCGGCTACGGTTTGTGGCTATGAAAGCACGACACGAGCATACCTATATTCTCTCGGGTTCACAGTCGTTGCTGAGCTTCACTTTTTTCCGTATTCCTTCTCGGCGGCAGTATTCTCATCGACGAAATGCGGGATCGCGTGTATTACGAGAATCGTGTCATACGGCATTGACAGAGGAAGGCGGCAAGAAAAAAAAAAAAAAATTGTACGAAAAATGTTAAGGAAATATTGAAGGAAAAATTGATGAAAATTTTATAGAAAATATTGCGGGAAAAATTGAGAAAAGAATTTACGGAAGTATTGAAGGAAAAATTGAGGAAAAATTTTAAATAAATATTGAAGGAGAAGTTGGTGGAAAAATCGAAAAAAAAAAAACAGAATTTACGAGAAAAGCTAAAATTGAAGGAAAAATCGAAGTAAAAATTGCAGGAGAGATTGAAAACGTCACAAAATGTCTTCGAATATCCCAACATCCAGGGTATCACGAATCTCACTAAAATCTCTAAAAAATGTATGGATACATATACATTGTTCTCCGTGTGTACACCAATGACGTAAACTTCAGGCCTGGCTGGCGGCGCGGTACGTTGACGGGGAATTCTCTCTTCCGAATTAGAGAGCGCATTATCCGCTTCGAATCGTGTTTTGTTTCCATTATCGAATAACGATTAATGGCACGTTACGTGAATGCGTGCGAATCTATATATCGACGTAGACACATACAGAGAGAGAGAGAGACAGAGAGAGAGAGAGAGAGAAAGAGACCACGAGTGCGGCAGAAATGGCCGCCGTATGTATATATGCGACAGGGCTAAAAAGGGGCGAGAAGGACGAGGAGGAGGAGGATGAGGAGAGGATAATGCCAATCGCCTCTCGGCTGGCGCGCGTGACTGCGTCCACCGACCGCATCGATCGGTATATCGGGATGCTTTTACGGCTATCGATGCCGATATGCTTGCTGGTCGGGAATTGTACAAAACAGCGTTCGCGCTCGCACTCTTTGTCCCTTTTCGTCCCTCATCGCGTCTGTGCGAACCTCCGAGTTCTCCAACCCAAACCCCACCCCCGTTCCACCCCACTCTTCGATCCCAGCCACCTCGCAGCTTGCACTGAACAATCCTCAGGGATACGTGTGGGTGTATGTGTGAACGATTGCACATTCGATGCAATTCCAATCGGTCCAAATCAGTGACTCCAAGCGCTCACGGGTATACGCTGATTCTCTCCCTCACTCTTGGTTCTCTCTTTGTGTGTTCACACACGCGCGCATTTCCCCAAATTGACGAACGGACGAGAGTGATTATGGATAATTTCCGACCGTAAACTGTAATCGATAGGGAATTTCTTTGATTCCGATGAGTTTTTTTTTCTTTTTTTTTTTTCGTTTCTCTTGTGACTCGTGTGGCTGTGTTTTGGACGATCGAATCGTACATATTGGCTCTATTATAGCCACCGACAGGAACAACAATCACATGATCGAAGGGAAGCACGAAATGTGGGGGAGGAGAGTTTCGGGCTACAAAAATTAACGATGGCATTCGCGTTCTGTGAGAATGGAAGATTGGGCCACCAAAGAATAATGGATGCCTGTTACGACACGAGGCACATAGGAATAATTGATGGGCACACGTACCCGATAATAAGATCATTCGAACGGATTTCTTCACATTTCACACTCGCTGCTCACGCTAACGAACGCAATCTTCTCATTCCGCGAAGAGCCGTGATTGCTAAATAATCGATGTATTTGCCCCTCCCGAGTATCACGAAGAACCATCTCGTCTCTCCCCAGTCTATGCTGCTATTGGAGTCCTGCACTTTTCGGGCATCGCCGGATAGGAATATTCAAATGGGGTGATACGGAATTGACACCGCTGATGTTACCTTTATGAGCCCGAAAAAAATTTTGTTATTTCAAGCTCTTTGTGAAAAAAATGTCGGTATTGATTTGTAAATTTTGTTTTTTGTTGTTTCATTGATACCGTAAATCATCTTTTTTTTTTCTCGGTGAAAAAGAATTTTTTTAGTACACTTTCTTTTTTTATTTTTATTTATTAAGAGAAAAATTGTTATCTTTCCAGTTTTATGTACGCTTCGAAAATTCATTTGCGCATTCGATATTTCACCAGAATTTCACGACGTGTAAATTAAAATACCTGATAGATAGAAATTCTTTCATAAGAAACCATTTTCTTATTTTTATTTTTATCGTCAAATAATTTAAATAATTCGAATGTCGATTTAAAAATTTGAGAGAATGTTTAGAACAGTGTATACTATACGATAAAGCAAAAAAAAAAAACGATTTTTTGAAAATTTCACACTGAGTCGATCCCCCGGGTGTGGGTGCATTATATTTTCAAGTGCACGGTGTATATACCACACCTTTTAGAGAACCAGTTTTAGAGTCGGGTTAACACGGTTTTCTAGGCTTCGAAAAAATCTGAAAAAATTCTGAGTTACTTATCGAAGGGTCTACTACATGGACCAGCAGCTATCAAAAAAAAAAAAAAAAATTAAAAACTGTTGTCAATAAAAATTCAACAAAATTAAAAACAATGGACGGAAATTTCAAATTTTGACTGTACCTTTAAAGACCCATTATACACACGCCCGGTTGAGTCAGCGTTTTAATCCCGTGCGAAATTCATACGCAAATTCCAAAGACGATTTGATTTTACCATTGCGGCGTATTTGCCGTTGCGCCCTCGGCGAATGTCTGAATTATACGCGCGCGTGTCTCGGGTATTGGACAAAGTACACCGAAGGGCTGGAAGTGTTGTTTGCCAGCGAATGAGGGACTCCGACTGAGAGACGTGCGTAGAAAGAGAGAGAGAGAGAGTGGGCAAGGGGGGGGGAAGCTTGGATGATGCGAGCCTTGCCAGTTCTCCGTGTTACAGCGATGCCAATGGTGTGTACGGTGGTCGTATGTTCGTACGCCGGTGCGCTCTTGCGCTTCTCGTCAACCCCTGAGTAGATGAGGGAGGAATTGCGCTGGCGGTAAAGCAATGAGCCTCGACTGCGCGAGGACTGAGGAGCGTGGAGAAGAAGGAGAGCAGGAAAAACGAAAGACAGGGTGAGGGAGAGAGAGAGAGAGAGGGGAGGGGTGAGCGAGGAAGAGAGAATAAGGGAGAGAGGGCGTCGCGACATCCCGCACCCCAACAGGATGGGATTTAATCTGTGTCCCGTTTCACGCTCAGTCAAGTGGAACCTTTTTGCCTCACTTTGTGGCGCATGACTCGCTTTTGCCTTGGTCGTCGCGTAGATTAACGTGAAATTATAAATAAAAAAATGTGTGCCATGCGTCTATATATATATATATATATATATATATATATAGGCTCTGATTATACCTGTAATCGACGCAAACGTCAGAGTCGGACGAAAAGAATATCAGGTCCGTCCAACAATTATTTGTTTTTCCATTCATCGTGTCAAATTTGAAAACTCTCATGTGAACTTCCAAAAGTTAATTCGTAGCTCGAAAATTCCTTTGGGGTGTTATTGCGGTATTTGGTTGGTAATTTTTGAAGCTGAGCTCTACAGATTTGGAAATCTCGTGGGGAATTTCTAGATTATTTTCGGCGAATAATAGCTGTTTGAAATAAATAGGCTTTAGCTTACTGCAGATTTTGATAAAATGGGAATTATTGGGGCAACAAGATTTTTCAAGCTGGGTGATGTATCGAATTTACAACCGTCGACTGTAAATTTCGATTTTATTTCAAATTTCAATAAATGTCGATTTTATTTCAAATCAGACTAGTAAATATATTGTTCGGCGGATCAGAAATATTTTTTTTTAATAATAATGTTGACGGACGGATATAGGATTTTTTCGTGTTTCGAGTTTTTTAATATTTTGAAGCCAATGAAATGAGCGCGTTGAGAAAAAGGATTTTCCTCTTTAAACTATTCAGTATTACTGAATTATCCGCGATATTGTAGCCATTTAGGATTGTTTGCTTTAATACACGTGGTGATTTTGAATTGACGATATTTAACGAACATTACTACTTGTTATTGTGTTCGTAGATTACTCCTTTCTTCTCGCGGAGGTGCAGCATCGAGCTGTTTCAGACATTACCCTGCATCGAGGTTCGATACAAAATTTTTAATATTGATTAATTAATTATTTCGTACTCGTTAAGTTACATAATCAAGAAAATAGCTGCTTGAGCAAAGACGCTTTACGTATCAGTGTTTCACATTTTAATTAATTCGCACGCGCAATTGTTCAAGAGATTACGATCATGCAACCGTTGAGAAAGTACAATTACGTTGCCCGGGTTATCGCCATTTTATTTTTTTTTTTTCGTATCAATGCACTCTCGTAAAGCGGCCAATTTTTGCTTGTACGATGACGAATGTTTTCTCAAAAGGAAAATACGATAAAGCGAATCTAAATTCAAGTAAATTCGACTCTTTTTGTGATTGAATTTAGTGTTATTATTGTTGATTGAATTGTTCGTTTGTCGCTACGATCGTTTTTTTTTTAATTTATTTAATACATAATCTACAAATTGTTCATCAAATTTTCATTCCACTTGCCAATCGAAAAATTCTTATGCCGAAAACAAAATAAAGAAGCTCATCGATACGTTATTTTCCTAGGTCGATATCCATTTTAGATAAAATTGTAGATTTTTGTTATCCATTATAAACCGGAAATTCCAGACCAAACAACGTTCACAGTTCCAAAACGAATTTCTATCATTTCTAAAATTCTCAGCATTTCGTTTCGGAGTATCAAAAAAGTGAATTCGAGTAGAAATCTAGAGCAAAGGAAAAGTCTAGAATGTTACGTTACAAAATTTTCCAAATTGTGGAAACTCCGATGTTTTTTAAAAAATATTTCTCAGAATAAAGAATATCCTAAAAACCATGCACACTTATCCAAAATCCTAGATTCGACGCTCGTTCGTAATCCCGAAGTAGACAATATTCTAGAATTCTCCAGTAGCCTAGAATACTTTTCCAAATGAATTCCTGGTCGAGTTTCTTTAGGAACATTTATTCTAGAAACTTAATTTGCCTGAAAATTAATTGGAGCTTAAACGATGTGTCATAATCCGTAGAAATATAGCTTCAATCGATAAACCAACGTTTCGAAGTTACATTTTTAAATTCTTTTTTTTCATTCGAAAAAAAAAAAATAGGAAAGAAGGATGGTTGGCTCGGGCGTATTAGACGCTAAGGATTGCAAGAAATATCTTAACCATTATCGATCGCTGAAGCGTTTAGTTGGGCCTCTAAGGCACACACGGATATATATTTATACATATATACACAACCATATATACATGTATATATATATATGTATATACCCTTATGTGTCAGGTATTCGATCGAGCAAACCTTTTCACGTTGCCGCCTAACATCAGGTCGTTATACCGGCAGGCGATATAAAAAAAAAAAGAAGAGCATCAGAAAAAAAAGAACGACAAAGTGACGAGCCAGAGTAGAGACTTGTTCGAGGGCAAAATACCAGTAGACTGGCGTATATATCTATGGCATCTTTTGCTTGCTCTCAAGGATGTAGCGCAGTGGCAGCGGCAGCCTCTTGGAGAGTCCTGTACGCGTACCCTCGTTTCTTCTTTGTGTCTCGTGAACGAAAAATTCTCTGCTCGTTCAGAGGAGTTAAGCCGGACAGGAAAAAGAAAGAGAGAAAAAGAGCGGGAAGGGAGGGGGCAGACAGACAGAGACAGAGACGAATCCTTGGAATACTGACACCCGAGAGTCGACGAGAGGTCTCGATATATGCATTTTGGCTAAGAGCTCCGACCAACTCTTAGAACGTAGAAGAGCAACGAGAGGAGGGATAGTGAAAGCCTCAGAAAATTCGTGTTACTTCTGTGGGTCCTGTCCCTTATTCCGAAGCATTCACAAACGTTTTTTTTTTTTTTCTTTGCTACCTTTTATGTCTATTGGCAATTTTGAAACGAGATCTCAACGTTTGTGGCAATTTACTCAATCCAAAGGAAAATTGGATAACGAGCCGAGTTTACTGTACTCCTCGGATTGAATTTATGAGAATTACGGATTTGGAGCCTGAAAAGGAACATTTTTCCAACGAGCGATGACAATAATTGAAAGCTTTGTGAGTTTTATGACCATTGTAGTCGTATCGTAAGGTATTACAGGGAATGTTGCAATACACATTTGTTACGAATCGTTATCGATCGAAGAATACCAAAATTAAGCTAAAAATAGGTCGAAAGGGGATTTAAAAAAAGTCAGCAGGGTTTCCAAAAAAGAGCTAAAAACGCTAAGCAGACTGTCTTCAGATCTTCAGATATCAGCAGAGTTTGAACAAAAAGAGCCAACAATACGTCGAGCAGGTTGTCTAAAAATGTCAGCAGAGTTTTGAAAAAAAGCTACAAATATGTTAAGTAGGCATTTCAATGCTTAATATTGTTGCATGGTTTTTCCTGGAACCCTTGGGAGTAGTTTATGCGTAGTTATTCGCAGTTTCCCTGTGCCCTCGTGGATACAATGAACGGAAGTGATAGTACAATAGCTATGGGTTTGTTTGTTTGGGCTTCAGGGTAAAAATCACGGGGTTAGAATTTTACCTGAAGAAATTCCTGTCTTCAATCAATGGTGACTCTTGCAGCCACTTCTCTTTCGCTGAACAATCGTTCTGGAATAACAGTAATGGACCAATTATTCGAAGTGAGGAGACGGTGGAGTTTCATGATTTCCATCGTGTCACGAAAACAACGTTGAAAATCTTTGACACGGGGAAGAGACGAATGCTCGAGTAAAGTTGGCGTCGCAGCCGCAAGTTTGTTAAAATTGGGGAGAGTGAGACAGAAAGAGAGAGAGAGAGAGAGAGAGAGAGAGAAAAGGAAGTGGAAAAGCTGGTGGGGGTATTTTGCGAATTTACGGTGACACGAGGAAGCTTGAGGGCGATGGAGGGTTTTCGGTGAGAGGTTCTCGGGCGTTTGCATGTGCACCCCTTAGGCGTCGTTTTCGCTCTCATCGTCGTCGTCGTCGTCGTCGTCGTCGTCGTCGTCGTACTCGTTGTCGAGGACGACGACGACGACGTCGGGAAAGAGTAGCACAGAGCCCACTTAAATTACATTCCAACTATTTCTTGTCACTCTCCCGCTTTGAAAAGTGGAACTCATCGTGTCGCCGGGATTAATTAAATTCGTTAATTGCAAGATGCATTTAGCACTTGGGCGGGACGTTTTTTAGCGAGATTGAGAGCTTGCTCTTGTCATGCGCGTCGCATTGTTCGGATAAACGTTTGAACATTTGGAACCTGGCAAAAGCATATTTTTTCGATTTTTCTGATTACGTATCAAAGAGAGTAGATGAACGATCGCAAAATTTAAACAATGTTCACACAACACGTTCTTCGGGTGCAACGATGCTGCAAACGGAGTCCAATGACGTAACAGCTCAATCCCATGGTAATTTGCACAGAAGTCGAGGGGGTGAAACTACCCCTACGGTGATCCATCGCTGGGGAGAAATTCTTTGAAGTTCGCGTTGAAGAGAGAACGAAGCAAATAAAACTAAAGTGGTAGATTGGACAGGTAGAGGTTTAAAATAGGTATAAAATCTGTAGCGAGTAGCCTGACGACTAACGAAAACTATCCCATCCGTTATCGATTCGAAGCGAGAGAAAAAATAAAACGGACTTCTTCTTCATCGAGCCAGCCGATAGGATAATCATTCTATTAATATAATGGACGTTCTGTTATTTCTTTTTCTTCCGTCTTTTTTTTTTTCCACGAGAGTGCAACGCTCTAAGCCTCGCGGTGACCTCTTTCCAACCCCTGATGCGCACGTATTTTATTTTGCTCGTGATCCTAGCTACTCGATGAGAAACAGAAATCGCGAAGCGAATTGTTTATCCAATGGAGAATATCGAGAGGATTTTTAATCGAGGCTTGTATCGGTAATCACGATTGGTCGACATTCCGATGAGCCTCGAAGAGGCAAATATCGTTGATTCCATCGTCGATGCTCTCCCGTTTGCTTCTCGGCCCTCACGATTGATCGGAATAGAGAATATTTGTATGTTTACCCTTTGGCACGTTCGTGCTCGCTTGATGTTGACCCAACCGATGTTGATGCTACACAAAATTCATACATGCGCATACATATGTAGATACGTCCGATACGCGCATGTTTATAATGACAGATCGATCAACGACACCCGACGTTTCCGTTTCCACAGAGGAAGACTTGATGCACGGTGGTGGCCCGGGAATCGGCGGGGGTTCCATGGTCGGTCAGAACTCAATATTTGGGTGCTCGGCTGCCGGACATAGCGGGGTAAATCAACTCGGCGGCGTTTACGTTAATGGGCGACCGTTGCCTGACGCCACGAGGCAAAAAATCGTCGAATTGGCCCACAGCGGTGCTAGACCGTGTGATATATCGCGGATCCTTCAGGTCAGCAATGGCTGCGTCTCCAAAATACTCGGAAGGTAAGAATACCCGAAATGTTTCAGTTATTATCGCTCGGAAATTTGGAGAAGAAGATTTCGAGAAAATTTTCATTTTTGGAATATTGCACTGGACATTTTGATTTTTTAGACGGACGGCCGATTTTTCTTCTCGCGGAGGTAGTTTCTTTTCAATAGTATTTTCGCATGAAATTTAATGCGTTTAGAAAAAAGCTTGAATTTTTCGGAAGTTTCGAGTCGTCCAATCGTCGATTCATTACTTATTAATACTTTGTTCAGTAATTTATTTAATTTCGTTTACTAATTCATTTATTTATTAATCAATTAATCAATTCACTAATTTATTAATCAAATCAGTAATTAACTTATCAATTCATTAATCCATTAATTAATTAATTCCTCATTCATTGTTGATTGAATTTCGACTTGAAAAAAAAATGTCGGGTTCCAATTACGCAAAACTCACTCGAGGCTTTTCAATTTTCATAGAGCTCCAAATTATTAGAAAATATTTTTCGTTGTTTTTGCCACATCGATGACTTTATTGTATAAGAACTTTAATTTTTTTAAATGATTGATTTTAATAAACCATAACGCATTTTTTTGGTAATTCTCGTGTTGCGCAGATATTACGAGACTGGCTCGATAAAACCGCGTGCGATTGGTGGAAGCAAGCCGAGGGTTGCGACAACACCGGTCGTGAACAAGATTGCCGATTACAAGCGCGAGTGTCCCTCGATATTCGCGTGGGAAATACGTGACCGGCTGTTGCAGGAAGGCGTCTGTAACAACGATAACATACCAAGTGTGAGTACAGATGGAAGTTGCGTTTATGAGTTCTCCGCGACATCGACCAGGTCGCTGTTGATTTTGTCGTTGGTCACCGTTGATTTCCGCTGGCAACTCGGTCGCCGTTGATTTGGTTGCTGGCAACTCGGTCGCCGTTGATTTGGTTGCTGGCGACTGAATCGTCGTTGATTTGGTTGCTGGCGACACAGTCACTGTTGATTTGGTCGCTGATGATCCAGTACCTGGTGCCTTGGTTGACGGCGATACTAATTTTCATTTCGTTTTCAATGACGAAACATCGAACCGGTCATGACTAAGTCGTCAGAGGCTTGATCGACGGCGACCGAGTCGCCAGTCCGTAACAAGCCTGTAAATATACAACGATGAAAGAGAGACAGAGAGAGAGAGTTTCTCGCCAAACCTCACAGTAGGTCGTGGCCAGAGTGATTTCGATGCTGGTAGGCGACTTATCAAGGGCGATACAGGCAGAGCGATACACACACAGATTCGTACATAATCGTACACACAGGGAGATTCCGAGGGAGAGTTTGGTGGGCACTTACCCGTCGGATCCGGCCACTCGACCCTAATCAAAGTCTCGTCAATACGATCGGCTTGGGTGGGGTAATCGGTCCATTACGCGAACTCGGCCGTCGTGTCCAACCCTCGTACCGAAGCAGACCGGCTACCGTACTACTGTGTACGTGTACGCGTGTGCGCGCTAGCGGAATAGCTCGATAGGCGTTCATCGAAACTCGCAACCTCCCTATCGGTCCGGGAAACTCGAGGGTACCAACATACGCTTGCTGGAAGCGCTTCAAGAAAGAATTCACCCCCAACTCCTATCCAAAGCTTTCTCTTTCTCTCTCATCATCCGGGGATGATGTGCTTTCCTCTCGTCAGGCAAACATACTTCCTGCTATCCGAGCCGTCATCGGTTCCCTGCCATTGCCCCGGCAAACCCTCCCCCAACCCTGGACACTGTACTCGGATGACCGATGAACGGAGGTCACGTACGTCCTAACGCGTCTCTGGCACGCGACGGAATTCAACCACGGGAACCGTGCCGCGATCACCCATCACCCAGAACGAATCACCGATTCTCAACGTACGTCTACCGTTTTGAAGCTAAAAAACAGACTGCTGTATTGTTTTTTTTTTTTTTTTGCTACCTTAATGAAGCAGGCTTTTTGTGCAAATATACATCATTTTTTTGTTAATATTTTCTATCGCGATTTTGTTTTGATAGCTGATTTTGTTTTTCCGATTTCGTGATTGATTGTCACCTACAAAAATAAATGTGATTATTTTTTGATTAGGGTTAAAAACGAGAAACTTTTAGCTTTGATAAATATTGATCGATATCGATATCTTTTGTTGAATTTTTATTTCTTTTTTCATACTGCTCTAATTCGAACAGAGTTTGATATTAATTATCATTTTATTAATATTATCAATATTTCTAAAGTTGTTTTATAACAATTATTACGTTGTTGCTTTTATTATTATTAATAATAATTTCATTTATATTATCATTGGTTGAGTAATTATTTTTACCGTTTTGCGTTGCCCGGTGTTCGGAAAACTTTTCTCCTTCTTTGAAATTTTCACGTTCATGCCACTTTAGTCAACCCTTATTCCGTGCGAGCTCGTCTCAACGGTACGCTACTTTTCCAATTCTGTTGGATCTGAATTGCGCGCGGGAAGCGAATACCCCGGAGCATTAATTGCTCCTCGAGTTGTAAGATCGCAGCTTCGACGTATGCTAAAGCGAGCGTATAACTCACTTGTGCCGAAAGTGAGCTTCCCCGAAACTTACTTCGGAACTGCAGGTTACGACTTTGACACAGGGTAAATTTGATTGGGCGCGTCAATGAGCACATAGAAATCATTTGCACCAAATGGGCGTGCGGGTGTATCTGTACGCTAAATTTGCCAATGTTCATGATTACTATGGTGAAAAAGATAATTAACTCCAATAATAATAATTATTATAATTATTATAATTATCAATCTTTATCAATTTATGTATAAATTGTAATACAAGAATATAATTTTAATAATAATTATAATAATAAATACAACGAAAATAAAAAATAATACTCCGTTAATAATATTCTAATCATAATATTTGCCCAATTTTTCGTAAATGATAAAAAATAATTGATAAAAAAATATTTATAAAAGAATAGAGATATTTTTGAAATAAATCGCGCAAGTTCGAGCAAGTGTTAAAAGTGTCAAGAATTATAAGCACGTTCTCGGAATAAAATTTGTCGATAGAGGTTTCGTGGGAAAGATATTAATTTTTTTTTTTATATAAACAACGATCCTGAATAAATAAATTATTGATCATAAGAAATGAAAAGTATGGTGAATAATTATGAATAAATTGCTCGGTCAGTGTTTCCTCAATAAAATTCCTAAGATAAAAATCAGTTGACCAAAAAATAAGATACATTTTTTAAAGGGATCGTTAAAGTTCATAAGAGTTGTTAAAAAGCGTTGGAAATTACTTTTTCATAATGATTATTTTTTAGTTCAAATTATTGCATTCCGGCAAATTTTCTGGTTTTTTCTGAGTCCCTTTTTTACTCTGGACCAATAATCGTACGACATTGTTGGAGTACATCGGAGGTTCTCTGTATCAGAAGCAGCGTTGGGTCCGGCACGCGTAAGCGTCGTTATGCGTCGTCGTTCTCATGCGTTTTCTATACCGACCAAGGGGATACCGAGTATCCCGGGCGGGCTAGCCCTTATACGGCTCGGTCGCGATGGCGGGGGTTGATCAATCAGGACTGTCTATAAAAGAATCACCGAACTGTGAGAGAAAAAAAAGGGACGCCAAGACACGATGAAATAATGCCTCCGTTCAGTGCGAAACGCCAACTATCCAGAAGAGCATGGGAATTCAACGGCCCACTTGAATCTATTTTTCGTTTCGTCGTTATATCGTTGTTCTTCGACGGGACAAAAAAATAAATTTTGCCAAAACTCCCAAAACGAGTGGGAAGCTTTCACGATTGTTCTTCTCGATATCCTCGAATATTTTTCTTTTCTCCTCGTCTCATTTTATTTCATGGTATATTATTTTCTATGATAAAACGACAAAACGGAAAACAATAAACTCGTCGAAATCGCGAATTAAAATTGGTTTGAAATTGATTAGAAAATGAAGGATAATGATTTTGAAAAAAAAAGAAATGAAAAAAAAGGAGGAATTCAAGAAACCACGATGGAACCGCATTAATTTAGTATGCCGGAAAGGGTGCGCCGGGAGGGAGACGTATCGTACACGGGGATGAACGCGCGTGAAAAGCATCGTTGCGGCGCGTATATCGGCGATGCCGAGGGGGTTGGTCCGACGGTGCAGCACGGGGGGTTGGATCATGAATCCAATGGGGTGGAGGGTGGTAAAACGCGAAGAGAGAGAGAGAGAATGAGTGGGGGGAGGGAGAAAGAGAGACGAAGAAAGTTAGGGTGAGAGAGAGAGAGAGAGAGAGAGAGAGAGAGAAATAGGAAGAGGGTAAGTGAGAGAGGCCGAGAGATGGAGGCCTTGATGGCGGAAAGCGGGTAGAATCAGGGTGAATGGGATCAGTTAAGCGTGTTGCACAATTATTCGTGTCCGGTCGCGCGTGTAATGGTCTGCATCGACGCTGCGGCTGTTGTGTGGCGAAAACCCGGGGAACGCCAGCAGCGGACGCGAAAGCGGCAGCGGCACAGAATCGAGAGGGCTTAACGTGTTCATACGGAGCACAAAACTCGACTGTACGTACTGACGTGGGGATTCTGGGGTTGGTTACGTTAAAAAACGTGCAGACACGCGTTGCCCACCAGACGCTCGCACCCTTTCGAATCTTCCGTTCCTTGGGCTCGTTCCAGTCATCGAGAACTGCGGAGACAAATTCGTCGCCCCGTTCCTTGATTCGCACTACTCGCTGGCACCCGCGCGGCCTTGATTTCCCAATGAACGTCACGATTCTTCATGACGAACGGAAACGTGTCGGAAGATTTACGAACTTTGATACGTGATGGACAAAAGTAGGAGAGATTTTGATTATGCTCTAATTTCTCCGTTTAAACCTGTTTGGGTTTGTTCAGTTCGTAAAAACGCGGGGGATTTTATCATCGTATTGATATTTCGGAATTTAATTTTCCACGTTACAATTTCTTCATTTAGTTTCTTCATTCTTAATTGTAATTTATTCATTAAGGTTTCTTCGTTGGTTTTCATCATTCAAATTTTCTCATTTCAATTTTTTGATTTAGCTTTTCAATTATTGACTGCAAATTTTTCATTCAAATATAATCATACAAATCTCGACTTTGGATTTTCTTCTTTTTTTTTTGATCGCATCAATTTCTTCACTGCAATCTCTCGGTTTACTTGATTTTAATTAATTCATAGAAATTCAGTTTACTTGCTTGATTTCAATTTTTCCTACAATTTTGTTTTATTTACTTGATATAAATTTCGATTAAGAAATTTGATTTGTTTGCTTGATTGAATTTTTTTCCTACAAAATTCATCCTCCCGATTTCACGATATCGATATACAGGAACGTTGAACCCTTATCTCAGATAGCTCGGGGAAAATGCGAGCGAGAGAACAAGAGAACGTCGAATAATCGTTGCGAGGCGAACGTCTGTTTCCATAAGTCTGGTAGGCCGCGGCCCCGCTCGTTATAAGTTTCAAGATCGGCCACTGGTTGCCTCTCCTGGTGCACGCGAGGCTCTACGCCCGATTGTGCAAAGCTTCGTTCCTTCCGCGTGTACTACACGTATAGATCGACCGTGGAAACGTTGACTCGTGTTCTTCTACAGTGGGGAAAGAGAGCGAGGGTGTCGTGAAAGCAGGGTTGCGAAAAAGACAGAATAAGAGAGAAAGAGAGAGAGAGAGAGAGAGCCAGGGAGGGGGCGGAAGTACACCGAGAAGAGAAAGCATTTTATGTAATAATTGGATGGCGGTGTCCTTTCATCCGGGCTCCCTTGAACGTTCCCGAGAGACGTCAACGGGAACGATTGCGAAGACGACTCCGCGGATACTCTCCTTTTACACGGGCACGATTTTACGAATGTATATACGACGTTGTATAGTAGCAGTCTCTTGGGATTTTATATATATATATATATATATATAGATATTTGCTTTATATATAGACAACCCTCTGGTTGAACGTCATTGTCGGTTTCGAATATGCCGGCAGAGATATCTCCCTTTTTTTTCCTTTCAAAAGAAAATACCTCTCGTGCCTATCTCTCCTTCACTTCGCATCGTACAATGCGTGTGTACTTCTTTTTTTCCCGACTTCGGTGCACTCGAGAAACAAAGGTGAATCTCCAGGATCTTGAATCACCGGATCTATCAGTTCGGATCCTTGTTTTGTATACGTATGCATAGGTGTATTTACAAGTATATGGACTGTTATCGTTGACAGATGTGTTTTTGTTTTTACGGGCTTGGAACGATCACTTTGCGCAAAAAATATATTTGATGCACTTTCGAGGATTTTGGTAACAAACAATTAGGATATTTGTATATTAGAGTATTTGATAAAAATTGTAAATTAGAGTATTTTATTTTGACGAATCGAGCATTTTTATCGAAAACAAAAATAAGAAAAATATATTTTATGGACTTTTGAGGATATTGTTTTTAAAAAAAGGGTATTTGTATATTAGAGTATTTGATAAAAATAAATTGGTAAATTAGAGTATTTTCTTTAAAAAACTGGAGTATTTTTATTTAAAAAATAAGAAACATACATTCATTGGACTTTCGAGTACTTTGATACAAAAAATTCGAGATTCTTTACTAATGTGCGTTGCTGGTAGAAATATACCAGTTAGCATGAAACTCAAAATGGCTTTTTGATTTTTCACATCCCGAATTGCGAACGGTTCCAGAAAATACAACGCTGTTACATTCCTACTTTCCATTCACTTTGGTCCAATACGATTTTTTATTCAATACGATTTTTCTTTCACAGCGATTTTTCTCGCTTTGAAAGGAACATGTTATCAACGTTTCCAATTAAACAATTGAAGAGATTCTGACGGAAACCGTTGAGGATATTTTGTTTGAAAATTTTTCATTACGTTTTTCACTTCGTTCTTTGGCATTTCGAGATCATCCTTGAGAATATCAACCCTCGTCTGGACCCTCGTCGAACCCTCGAAAGATATATTTTTTCCGTTCTGAAAGACGCGGTACGTGATAAGCGATCTATATTGAAGCCACGTGTACGTAAGGTTTACGGAGATTCATCAGAGATCCGACGGAAGATAGAGGAAAGAAAAAAAAAAGAATTTCATGGGTTGTTTGCCGCAGGTATCATCGATAAACAGGGTGCTGAGGAACCTGGCGTCGCAGAAGGAGCAACAGGCAGCGGCGGTTCAGGCTCATCAAGGCGCGGAGAGTGTTTACGACAAGCTGAGAATGTTCAACGGGCAGGCGACCGGTTGGCCACCGGCGTGGTACTCGGCAACCCCGTCCCATCATCCCTTAGCGAGTGGTATACCATCAGCGGCGACGCCTGGTTCAGGACAATCGCTTTTACCTGGTGGACAGCTTCATGGCCGAGACGACTCGTTGCTCAAACGATCCGGTGAGCATTGCACTCGTGTTTTATCAATTTCTCGATTTGTCTTTATTGGCTCTTCGTGATGCGATCTCGAAAATAAAACTTCGAACAGCTCAAAGCTCGAAAAAAAAGGAAACTGTTTGTGAGCTTCTATGAAGCTCAAATGGAAGTATGGAAGTATGAAGATTTGTTTCAAGTTACTATTTATTAGTCAGGAGTCTAATTGATTACTATTTACTAGTCAGGGATCTGATGGGTCGTCATAGTAAATGTTGACTGTAGAATATCACACTCCTTCGTTGGATTCTGATTGGCATTCTCTTTTGGTTTGACGTTTCAACTCAATTCGAATTTTATGGGATTTCTGAAAGAATTCTTCGGGATTGATGGGGTAAGAATTTAACTCGGAGGATCCTCAAGAGTACCTTCAGATTCTATCACCTTTTAAATGAATATTGTATATCTAGAAGAATCCGAAACGATTCTTCAGGATATCATTTTTAAAACGAATATGCAAGGATAAAATCCAACGAATACGTTACGATAATTTATAAAATATAATATATAATATATCAGTGATCAACTAAAGTGACAAACAAAGAAACAAATAATTCTACATATCGTGAATAAACACAAGATAATTGATCATGAATGGGACGTGCTAGAGTCTTATAAAAATATTAAGTGAGGCCAAGCAGCGCACAGTAATATTCTCTTTTCGTAAGATTTTCATTTCTTACGGATAACCAAGAAAGAATCTTATTCGAAAGACTTGCAACATCCAAGAAGTTTGAGCAAGTATATAAACAAGAAGGAACAATATTAATGCATAAGAATATTTCTGATCAGGAGTATTAATAGCTTACCTACGTCATGTTCGAATAAACGCAATGAAATATTAGATTCGAAGATTGACGGATGCGAAGGTGATGTGAGTGAACAGGAAAGCTATTCCAGAGAGAGAGAGAGAGAGAGAGAGAGAGAGAGAGAGAGAGAGAGAAACAGAGAACGGAGAGAGTACACACAAAAAACTACCAAAAGCGATAGGAACCAAAGCAAGAGACCGAAAACGATATTACTCCATCGAGTGAATTGCTACGTTTTTTTTGAAACTCCCACCCGCCAAAAACCGGGGTTCTTTCTCTTTCCCTCCTCTCTTCAACACCCGCTCACTGAAACCCATAATAGGATCACCCGAAATCGTCGAAGCGGCTCAGATTGCGGCGCAGATTGGCTCGCAGATGACGGATACAGATGCGGTTGTGGACTGCCTTCAATAGGCAGATTACGCTTGACGCGTTGTCGCGTTCTTGCCCTATTTCTCTCTCCTTCTAACCGGCCGTTGGCATGTCTCCCCCCTCTTATCCACCCGCGGGATTTTTCTCAACGGGAAATACTCGGCGCGTTGTATTTTGCTATGACTGCGCGACTCGAGTGAGAGAATCGATGGATAGCGCGATGTCTCCGGACCACCCCGTGTTCCATCGTTATATACATCCACGGCGTTCATCGCGGGTTCGGACGATCCCGGTGATGGGGAAGCTTCGAGGGTAGTCAACGGAGCCGCCCCACCGACCAAGAGAATCGCTGCTGCCGCCCCCGACGTCGCTGCGCCTCCGATTCAACCCTCCGTCTCGACAACCTTATATACTATATATATATATATATCCAGAAGACTCGGAGGACCGAGGCAAAGTTACGCAGACAACCCAACACACGTTTGATGACTCCGTTCTCGCAGGATTTACCGAGGAGCCTTCCAAGAGGGAATCTCATGGGGGCTTACGAACATAAGGGCGTAAATCGTACGATCTCGTGGGAACGGTCACATCGTTTCGTCTTCCAGATCTGGAAATACATATATATACACACATGCATATATACATGTACATATATATGTCTACCACGCACTGGAATACATATTATATATATATACATATATATATATATATATATGTGTGTGTGCGTTCGTACATATACGTACGTATACACGTATACAGCGAGACAGTGAGGGCAAGCAGCTGACGAACGCGGATGGACCGACGAGCGTGATAGGATGACGATGGTACGATGAAACGGACAGACGGAGGGACCGAAGGGATAGCAGAGAGAAACGCGTAACGCGAGGGTTCGGTGCGCGGAGGCGGAAGGTAATCGCGCACGCCCTACCGAGGGGTAGGGGGACCCGGGGATGCCAGTCCAAGGGGTGCGGAGGATTGGTGATGAAGGGAGGATGAGGGGCGCCGGGAATCGGTCGGACGGGCGGCCCGGGGGAAGGGGGTAGCAAAGAGGGGATTGACAGACAGCTCTCTTACCCTACGTCTGCATGGCAGAATCCGTATGTGTTTCTCTGTGTTCCTGTGTGCGAACTTCCGTAGCATACACGTTCATCGATACATACGTGTTTTATGTATGCATAGGTATATGGAATCCTGAGGGTTACGCGAAGCTCTCATCCTATTTGCAACTGCGGATATATTCGACTCTCCTTTTGAGCGGAGCTATGCACAGGGAATGTTTTATATGGATTTTGGTGAATGTGTGAGTGGGGAGATGGGAGAGCCCGAAGGGAGGGGATGATACGAACGAACGTCATTG
Source organism: Ophioninae sp. A BG-2022a (assembly GCA_030523105.1). Lineage (NCBI taxonomy): Eukaryota > Metazoa > Arthropoda > Insecta > Hymenoptera > Ichneumonidae > Ophioninae sp. A BG-2022a. The sequence continues at coordinate 38,051 of JAPYZI010001902.1, read as the reverse complement.
GAAAAAGCCACGTTTTTTTTTTTTTTTTTTTGACAATTTGGAATGACCGGAGAAAAGAAACATGCGAGGGGATCAATATTCTGGAGGGTTTGAGGATGGGGACGGTTTTGTGGTATCGAAGGGTCGTTTCAATCCTCAGCGGAAAAAACAACGATACATATTAATGTTTCGTTGTTATGATCGTTGGGGGTTTTATGTGTTTGGTTAATTTAGTTGGGGGATGATGATGATTTATTCGCTGAGGGAGGATTTTTAATAAATTGGAACTCATTGAGGAAGAATTTTTGAAAATTATATTTCAACCGTTGCTTTAAATATTTCTTAAATTTTTTTTTTGCGAAGTAGGAGTTGAAAATTGATGAGGCAATCGGCTCCAGTGGTCCACCATAATTTCGATCGACATTTGATTTTTTTTTTAATTTCAATCTGGGAGGGTTGTCTTTTGGTTCGAATGAAAAAGATGGGTGGAAAATGGCTTAAGCTATTTCGTTTTTTTTTGTATGAGGATTTGGATTAAAACCCCTGGAGAATAGGATAGAAACGTGTAGGGGTTGAAAACACAAAGTTTCGTGAAATTTCCAATTCTTCCTTCGAATTGTAACGATATCAATTGTAATAAGGGTTTCGTATTATTTTTATGATTTTACGAACGAGAAATCAATCTTCTGTTGCAGATACGGTTTCTTTGTTGTCCCATCAACAGGAGACAACGTCCGACGGGAATTCCGAGCACAATTCGTCGGGCGACGAGGACTCTCAAGTTCGGCTCAGGCTCAAGAGAAAACTTCAACGCAATCGCACGTCATTTTCCAACGAACAGATCGATAGTCTTGAAAAAGGTGAGTCTTCGCTTTCCTTACTATTGTATTTCGATTTTTACGGAAGAAATCGAATGATAGTGGAAATCGATTTCCCTTTTATTGTAACATTATATGAAAAATATTTTTTTGCATCGGAAGATTTGATTCGTTGCTTGAACAAGCAGAAATGAAGTACATTTTTTTTTCTATCCAATTTTAACATTTTAATTTTTTATTAAATACTATCATTGTACAAAGTTGCTAAAAAAATATGAATATATTGATTTGTATAATCAACTGTTAATTTAAAAAACAAAAACAATTAATTTTGTAAAGAGTATTTAGTTATCGTACTTTTTGTAAATTAAAATATATAGTTGCTATTCCAAAGATCCCAAAAAATCCAATCCCTCAATTTCTCTTTCCCAATTCTGTGCATTACCAAAAAACTGAAGGATTTTATGAAATCCTTCCAAAACGTACTCGCCAATTTAACGAAAAAAAAGCCGTAAGTTCGTCCGATGTTTAATTTCTTCTTCCCTCCTCCCCCCCCCCCTCAACCTCCCTTGCTCTCCTCGTAAAGTGGTTTCGACGGAAGATCCATGAAACTAATAACGAGCACTTGTTGCAACCTTGTACGTTGCAGAATTCGATCGGACACATTACCCGGACGTGTTTGCCCGTGAACGTCTCGCCGAGAAGATTGGATTGCCTGAGGCACGTATCCAGGTGAGTGTGAATGTGAGGCGCGAATGCGGTGTGTCTCCACGATCTCGGGATCTTTCCCTCCCTCTTTACGTCAACTCTCCCCTCTCCCGTTTGATCCTTTCTCGCGTGTCCCCCCCCCCCCCCCCCCGGCCCTGCCTTCCGGTTGTCCCAACCCTCGTTCAACTTCAATTGCCAGCTCTTCGTCGTCGTCTTCATTTCTGCCGCTTCTTCTTCTTCTTCTTCTTCTTCTTCTTCTCCTTCGTTCGTGACGCCTCCTTCCGTTTTCTATTCGCGCCTCGGAGGTTAAAAGCTTCTCCACAACTCCGCGAGAGACCTTTCATTATCCGTGGAACGTTTAAGCGGCGGTACGTGAGTTGCGGAACCGCGCCCTCCCTTGGCACCCTCCTTGCGATTCGCGTATATAATCTTCATGGCGTTACTCTCATGGACGAAGATCTTGAACGTTTATACGACCCCCAAGCTCTCTCGCCATTCGGCCAACTATCGATTTGTCTTTTTCGTTTTTTTTTTTGCATCGAGAATAATTTCGTCCAGAGAATTCTAGGGATTTCAAAAGATAGGAGGGAAGAGATACTAGGGAAAGTGTAGGGTGGACTGTAGAGTTTATGGAAAAATTTATCATTTTTTTCGTTTTTTGTTTAATAAATTTTATGGTATGAATTGTTTTGTTGTTGATCGATGGAAGAGGATTTATATGGGTTTATGACGAATTTGAGGTTCGATATGTTGTAATACTATTGAGGGTTGGAATTACTTTGGATATTCAAAAATCAGAGTTAGAAAAATTCGTTTTATAGGAACTATAATTAATTCGTGCACATCAAAATTAAATTTTCTCCTCCTGATTTTATGCCCACAAAATTCATTCTTGGAATACCGATTAAATGCTATTAAATTTAATTTGTCTGCTTTTGATTTTATGTCCCGGAATGTGACCATGGCTCGCTGAACGATGAATTTGATTAGAATCACTCGGTCGATCTTCAATTAAAAGAAAAAAAAAACAGTTTCAATAATCGACAAAAAAAAGTTTGTGTCGATTCGTAAAAATAATATCGCGGTGGGTTTTAATTTCAGTTCTATAATTCCAATCATGTTTATCTTCAATCTGCGATTTCCGAGGCATACCTACTTTACACCATATAAAAAAAAAGATCACGATAGCCCAACCGTTATATTCGGTATCACGAGTGGGAAAGTTCGCTATCAAGAATCCCAGTAAAAATAGTATTTTTATCTGGGAATTACACCGAGCGTTGATTCCAGATGTATTCCATATCAACGAGCGATTGGAACATTCGATCCTCCGGTACTCTCGAGAGCTCGGAAAAAAAATCGCAATATCGATAATTCGATAACATGGCTCACGCAAAGCGGAAAAAATCCCTCCTTCGAAAATAAAAAATAAAAGAGGGTCGATTAAAAAAAAAAAAATGAACGTTCTCTCAACCAAACGCGTTTGAGTAATCCATTTCGTTGAATCGCCAGAGCGGAGTATCCCGCTGGAAAAAAAACATTGAAAAAAAAAAGTATCGTAGAATATTGCGTTGTTGATGGTAGGTCGTACGCGAGCGAGTAATTCTTTTAATTAATATGGCGAGTGCGCTGGTGATACGTTCGTGAGAGGGAAAGAGCGAGCGAGCGCGGTGACGCACGCCGCCCGGTACGCGAGCTAATATGTGCGCAGCCTTGTTGGACATTGTTTGGACGCGGAGTTCCCTCGCCCGCGAGCCGACGCTTGAATATCGCACGCGGGATGTAAAGTGCACCTAGCCGTGTATATATGCGGTGTGCTCTCGCGAGAGTTTGCGAACGCCGGACATCGGGAGCTTTCCAAGTACGGTGGCCCGCGAGTTGTTCCATACGGGAAGCGAACGGACGAAGTGGACGAGCGAGAGAGGCGATTTATGTATAGGCGTATAGATAGATGGATAAATAGATGAATGGGTCGATAGATCAATAGATCGTTAGATACGTAGAAGGGAAGATTAAACGGATGGATTCGCCGATGAATCAATAGATAAATAAACAGATAGATAGATAGTTAATCTAAAATAATTGTACATTAGCTAATATTAGGTGTAGTAAAAAGAAATCCATTATTTTCTTAAGTCAATCACAAACCGAGCCAACCAAAGCCAAAAGTTTGTTTAGTACGAAATCTCAACTTTCCAACGACATCTGGTGTATCCCGATCGGACTTGTACAACGCGAGGTACATACCGAAGCCATCTATTGGAAAGAAAACTGGATTTCATTTTACTACCATTAATAGATAGATAAATATATGGACAAATGGAGAAAAAGAGAGCGAGACATAAAAATGAGAGCTTTTAGATACAGAGGGAGAAAGCGCGAGATTGGCCGAGAGAAGGATAGAGAGAGAAAGAGGGAATGAGAGGGAAAGGGAAAGAGAGAGAGAGGGCGAGGAAAAAAGGGAGCGAAAGGGAGGAAGGTAGGAGTGCAACCAGCGGGCAGTATTGGAACCGGGGGTAGCTGTGGGTCGAACCGTAGCGTTATGTGGACGTACAAACAGTGCAAGACCATGTTGACGCATGTTTTCAAGCCTCGTTGGCTGGTATTGATCTTGCTAAGTGCAGGAAACCGGCGGAGAGAGCGAGAGACCGAGAGAGAGGGGGGGGGGGAGAAAGAGAACGAGAGGCAGCTATGTGGACGACGAAAGGGAAGGAAAACACACACACACACACATACACACATATATATATACATAAACATATATCTATATATCTCTAAGTACGATGGTAGATGAGGGGATTCAAAGTGGGCGCGAGAGAGGGAGAGACAAAGAGGCAGAACGGAACAACGCGGGGTTACCGGGAGGTTCGCCGATACGACCAGATTCTATAGTTCCCGTTATCACTCTCTATACCTGTACGAATCCGTTTAACGTTATAGGCTAGCTCGACGGTATACGCGCACACGTACAGAGAAGCGAGGAAGAGCTCGCGCGCGAACATCGACGTCACGGGGTTGCAGATATAGGATCTTACGTCTGAGAGGAACCGAGACGAGAGAGAACGGTAGGCATACCCGAGGAACATCCTGGGGAAAGGGGAGAATGAGAGATAGGTTTTGGTACGGATGATACTGAGGTATACTGGAAAGGACAGGGGAGAGGGATAGGAATAACGGAAGATAGGTTTTCGCGTACGGATGAAAACGAGGCGGACGTACCGGGAGACCGAAGACCTGGGGAAACCGAGAGAGATACGACGATGGGAGAAACGAAGCGCAGGGGCGGTGGATCGGAGACAGGGTGAAAGAGGGACGATGGTTGCTCCGAGTACTCGCTCGAGTGAGGGATCGAGCAGAAAGCCTAAGAGGGTTCGGACGCAACCATGGCAACCCGTCCCGTCCCCGGGGAGGTTGCCCTCTGATTGGCCATTCCCGGTTTTCTACCTCCTGCCTCTATTTATATATATACATATATATGGATTCGCGTACCGATATATCATACAACGCTATGCAGGATATTGTCTGTGTATGTATATACAACTACTTGACGATTCACCACCAGGCGCTACCCCGTGTTGCCCGATTATCATCGAGGAATCTCTGACGAAATGGCCGAAAGCTAACGTCGCGAAAAGGGCGGCTCGAGGGAGAGAGAGAAAGACGAACGAAGTGGGCAAATACCCAGAGAGGAGATTCAAGGGCTGGTACTTTCTTTTGTCGACCAAGCTTTTCGAAAGCTTTTCACCGCCCTCGACGACCTTTGACTCCATTTTTTTTTTTCGTTGCGCGTGTTGTTTTCTTTTTTTTTTTTTTTCATATTTCAGTCGACCATGGATGGCACGGAATTTTGGGAGTAACTTCGCGTTGTGAATTATTGAAGAGGCGAGGAATTATGGTCAAGTTGCGAAGGAGTTTGGTCGCAGAGACTTCCGGGACGTAGGTAGAAACGATGACGAACTCTTCGCATGGAGAACTCGTCTGACCAATTTCGACTCGTTCTACTTACGATCGGTTTATCCTTTTCCTTAATTTCATTCGAAGATTTACAACGGTTGGAATAGTTTTTGGTTTTGATTAATCGGGGTTCTTGGATTGATAAGATTTTTTTGAAAACTGACAATTTTGAGATTAACGCTTTAGGGTTTTTTTTTGGTCTTTCGAAAAATCATTGGAGGACTTGGAATCTTTTTAGAGTTTTGCAGAGTCGGGGATGATTAAAGAATCTTTGGAGGTTCGAAGAGTCTCTGGAGACTTGAACATTTTTTGGAGACTCGACATTTTTTTGAAAACTTGGAAATTCTTTGGAAACGTAGAAATTCTTTGTTGTTTTGAAATATTTTTGGCGTTTCGAGAATTCCTTGGAATTCTGAAAGCTCTTTGGCGTTTCGAAAACTTTTCGAAGTTTTTAAAACATTTTGGAGACTCAAAAACTGTTTGGAATGTTTAAAATCTTCGAAGTTTTGACAACTCTTATGACTTTCGCAAATACTTTAGAAATTCGAAAACCCATTGAAATTTTAAAAACTTTTACTAGTTTTGATAATTTATTTTCTCGTTCATCGAGTTGCACTCCAACGAGAACAGATAGCACGACAATGAAGAATATGGAGATCGAAGTACCGATGTCTCCAACCGTGTATAAACCGTATGATCGAACGGTCACCGGTTTGATTACTCAGCCCAAGCAATTCCAAACAAACCCAAGCAAACCCAACCCTTCCCGTCCGTGGTGCAAGCATGCAGCTGGAGTGAATGTGTACGAATGAGATTCCAAATGCGTCGCGTTGACCGTCACTCGAGTGTCGAGTCACGCGCTTGATCCACATCCCAAGAGGTGTAGCCTTCTTACAACGGGAGGAATCCCTCTGTGCCGTTGTTTCTGCAGGTTTGGTTCAGCAATCGTAGAGCAAAGTGGCGCAGGGAGGAGAAATTGCGAACTCAGAGGAGAACCGCCGTTGATCAGGTCGTTAACGGTGGAGGCGGAAGTGGAACGGCGCCGGCTCCGGCGGGCGCGGCGACGCCAAGAATACCGTTGAACGCTGGTTTCAACACTATGTACTCCTCGATACCACAGCCAATTGCCACGATGCCCGACACTTACAGGTAAATCGAGATTCCACCAACGATCATTCCTTTCCAACCCAAACGCTTGATTATTATTATTTTTTTTTGTTAACTTCCGGTCGCAATATTTACAGCGCTTTTTACAAGGTCCCTTGAATCCTCTAGTTTTGCAAAACTGGCTTTTCAACAATCTGACAAAATAATGTTTCAATAAAAATGAAAAAACAAAAATGTATTTTTTTAATTTGTTCGAATGATGTTTAAATTAAAATAACGATTTAAAAATTTGATCGAACTTAAATCGAGAAACATCAAGATGTCATTAGGATGATAGAAGTAATCTTCAAGTAACTCCGGCTGACGCAATGCATCAACATTTGATTCATATCGGAGAAATAATCTTCAACGAATTTGTGCAACCTATGGTGAATCCTCCACAGCTCTTAAAAATCACATACGTTTTACTATAGTAAAAATTACGTCGCGATTTATCACGAAATAATTTTTGCCTATTTTTACATTATTTATAGAGCCATGCATTTCGGATGTCAAGATATTCAGCAATTACCAAACAGATAAATATTATTGTGGCATAGAATCAAAGACATTGTGAACATTTTTTTTATAAAAAAGTGTTCGGCAATGTAGTGTCATCCAAGTAAATTAATCAAGTTCGAAGATCGTCAACATTGAATGAACTTTGAACAAGTACTCTTCAAGTAACGACAAATTCAATAAACATACAAATTCATTTCTTTCTTTTATTTAAATTGATATTAATTGCAGCAATATTTTTTCGAAGTAAAATAATGGATCAATTGATTGCTCATTGATGATGCTTATCTATAAGCAACATTTTTTTTAAATTTGTTTGTACAAAGTTATAAATTCACAAACTGATAATTGCATTCCAAATATTAGTCATTCTATGTGAAAATGTAAATAATAATACGATTAAAAAAAAGTCTCCATAAAATAATTTTTTTCCGGTTGCAGTTCGATGTCAGGAAGCCTCGGTGGGTCGATGGGCGGTAGCTGCCTTCAACAACGAGCCGAGGGTTATCCCGCTTACGTTTTTCACGAGCCACTTCATTCGCTAACCCAATCGTACTCCCACGCTCATACAACAGCGGCGCACTCGCAGCCCCATAGGGGAATACCGACTTCCCATGGTGGTGCACCTACCACACCAGGGGGACAGCCTGCTGGTCCAGGCGGGGCGCCCTATCAACCGACTACTTCGTCTGCTACCGGTAAGTTCATAAAAAGATGATGACGTTACGTCCCTCGTAGGAATGAACCACGCGACCGTATATGTGACACTTGGCAAAATCAAATACAAATCAAACATTTTTATGGAGTTGCAGAACTTTATCGAGAAAGATAAAATATTTTTCGATTAAAAAAAAATTATTTTTCGAGAAAAAAAATTATTTTCCGAGGAAAAAATGTTTTTCTCGAACAATACAATTTTTTCTGAGAAAAATAAAAAGTTCCTATATTTTTTAAACAAACCTTGTATATGTTAAGTATATTCATGGATTTTCGCTTTAAAAATCTTAATGAGGCTTTGTATTCTTCTTTTCGATAGTAGGAAGAAACCGTATTAAAATAAATCCAATAAATAAATATATTAAATTTATAAATAAATGTATAGGATTCATTTGATTTATTAATTAGATTTCCTCATATTTGAATATTATTACTATGTTTGACTACTTTCCTATGAACTAGAATCATTATTCAATTTTTAATTATCCATAATTGCGTAATTTTGACGGATTACGAAAAGTGAAGTCCCGAAACGTACAAATGTGTTTACATACAAGTACGTATGTCGATTGAATTACGCGTAACTTTTAAAAACATTGACAAAAAAAAAAATAAAAATAGATTCCACCCAGTTTTTCCAGTATATTGACAAGTACGAGAATCCAATTGGATCTCAGCGACAATTCCGGGTCGGGTTTGCACATGTAACACCATGAAATTCCTGGGTTCTCAATCCGTTCGTGAAAGTGGGAATTCTTGGTGGTGTATTTGCAGACCGACTGTGGAAGACTGAAAAACAGGTGGGTCATTACGAGCCTGGAAAAGTCGAGGGACACGGTAGTAGGAGGGAGTAAAAGTGAAGTGGAAAATGGGGAGAAACGAGAGAGGGCACCACAGGCGCGTTATCGAAGCATGCAGTAGTGAAAGTTCGTTCCCTCCTGGCTTTGGTGGAGCTGTGAGGCTTGGCTTGTGAGCGGAGCGAAAGATCGAAGAAGGATGAGAAGAAGAGGAAGAGAGTAAGAGGAGGGGAAGGGGGTGGAATGGAGGAGGAGGAGGAGACATGCGCGTGTACTCGAGGACGAAATAATGCGAAGCATAACGCTAATGCGCCAGTTTGCAAAGGCACGTGAACGAAAGAAAAAAAAAAATGTAATGTCGTAGATTGTCCTCCGTCCCTCTTTCGCCGTTCCTCTTTCACCCCTTTACTCCGTTTTGGCTCGTGCAACGAGGGAACGCTTCGCTCCGTGTGGGAATTACATTCGACGTGCCAAGTTACTCCCAGTCTCGTATTCTCGTTACCGAAACTCCTCGTGACGTTGGCCCTCGATTTTTTTCGTTTTCCCTTCTTTTTTTGCTTTTACCAATTTTTTTTTTTTTTTTTTTGTATATTTTCTTCCTTTCCTTCACACGTCTCTCTAACTACTTCAACTTCGGTTGACGACGCAGTCATCGCTTTGCAACCGGCTTTCGCACTTACCCTCAAAGCGAGGACTGAAAAACACAACGTGAACACCGGCCAGGAGTGAAATTTTTCTTCTCGGTATTTCGAAGTCAATTTTGTCAGGAATTTTTAAATTGCCGTCGTCATAATGCGCCGGTCAAACTACTTATGTTCCAATCGAACCGCCACGCGACTCTAAATACGTTCATCAAAGTTATCTCGGTTGTTACCGTTTGTCGTAACCATCGATTCTCGAGATATTGATTTTTTATAAAAAAAAAACCATCGGTAGAACGATTCTATTTTTTCGATTGGAAAATTTGAAGAAATTTGGAAAATCGATTATTCGGTTAATCGGGAAAGAAAATTTGGATGGAACGTGAAAAAAGGGCGGTTCTTTATTGAACTATTTGAGGAATTAATTGGTGACCGTCGACAAGTTAGTCAAAAATGGCGGAATAGTGGATTCACATGTCTAGATCGTGTTCTACATTTTTAGCTTTATGAAATCCTTATAAGATAACTTTCGATAATAATTGATGGATTAATGTTTAATAATCGGTTATTACGATAAATCAACTTTTAATACAAAAAATTAAAGTTTGGTTTTTCATAATAATGATTCATAGATTAACTCATAATAATGAATGACATTTATAAATGAATTTTTAATAATAGCAATTTAAAAATTAACTTTCCATTTAACTTTCGAAGCAAAATTCAATAATAATTAAAGTCCAAAGGAAAAATGTCTCAATTTTTCGATTTACTTAATACATTTTCATTACTGTCAATAATTATAAAAAATATCAATCAATATTCAATTTTCCAAATATCTCTAATTATCCAATTGTTAAAATCAATATTTTCAGAATTTCCAGCGCTTCAGTTATATTTATTTTGCAGCGATTAAACTAAAAAATTTTGGCATTGAAGATAAAGAACGCCGTGGAAAACCGTGAAAATTGAAATAAGAATAATAAAATTCATTGCTTCCGAGAAACTTACGTCAAAAGCTAGCTGAACTTTCAAAATCGTTAACTGAACTCGCGCGATCATTTTCAAAAATAAATAATTCATTTTCACGAAAAACAGCGAGAACATATTCAACGCTGCAATAGTTGCAAACTACGTCTTGCAGACAATAGAATATCCATTATATTTTCAAATAACGCAATCGAAGCCGCAAATAGCAGAGATAGGGAACCGGGTGGATTACCCGGGTAGACATGTCCGCTGAAAGCAAGAGGGACGAGAACTCTGGTTCTTTGTTTCGCTCGGAACTCGTGGAGTTTTTCCGCGCGCAATTCACCCAGGTTTAGAGCCGACAAGAATGAGCGAACTAAAAATACTCGTAGTGAAAAGAGTCTGTATATAAGCATAAACGTACGTATATATATATATATATATATATATATATATATATATATATATATATATACATAAGGGTAAAAAATCGGTTGTGGCATTGGCGCATCGAGAGCGCCTCTCGCGGATTGTAAAAGGATTTTAAAACAAATCTCACGTGCGATATATACATAGATTTGAGGAAGCGAGGGGTGGGTGTAGGTTTGCATCGATTGGATCGAAGAATCGGGGGTTGTTCGGTGGTTTTCCAGGTCTGTTCCCTCTCTCGTTGAATTTTCCATTTTCTCTTGATTCCTCGAGCGCGGAGGTTTTACCCCTCTTCAGGATCCACCGAGTGACCTTCCTTTTCTCCCTCTCGTCGTTTCTGTTTTACACTCAACCCCCCCCCCCTCCCCCCAGAGCCCACCCATACGTAGACAAAAATCTAGGGAACCATCAAAAAATCCCTTTACGAAAGATACATTCCCATGAACTCCCACACATAGACAGCGTTATGGGGTTATGTGTCTGGTTTGCGAATCCTGGTGCTTCCGCGTTTAGTGAGAAGCCGCGGGGGTGTTTAGGAGAGGGTGAATTTTCCATCCCTCTCCCTCTCTTTGGCACTTTATCGCTATCTCGTTCTACAACCCTCTTCAGCATTCACGTCCTCGATTCCGTGGCTCGTCTCTCGTGTGTTGGGCAGGGGTGAATGGGAAAACGTGGAGATGGGTTGGGTCTCGCCTCGGCTGGGCGAGCGCTCAATAACGTGCGAACCGAAGGGGGAGGAAATACGATGGGAGGAAAAGTGAGGATGGACGAGGAGGAGAAAGCGCGTACGTATTCAGGATTGGAGTGCAACACGATGGAACGATCGCACAATCCCCTCTTCCGACTTATATCTTTGTACTCCTACTCTCGTTTCCTTTCTCCTCGCTTATGTACAACCCTCCAGCTATATACTTCCCTTACCACCCTGCAAATGATAAATCGTTCAATTTTTCACCACTGGAATTTCGCTATATTTTCGTTGCAATTATTGTACGAGAAATGGGGCTTCGCTCAACCGCGACGGAGGGATTTTTTGGACCTCGAAGACGTAGAACGGTTTCAGGGATTTCTGGTTTGTTTGTTGGAGACTGGAGTTTTTTTTTTTTTTTTTGTAGAAATTATAATTGTTTTTTAGGTTTAGGACGTTTCGGGGTTTCCAAAATTAGAGTTGTTTGGTGAACAGTTATTTTGAAATAACGAGGTGGTTGGAAAGTCGTATTTGTATTGTAAGAAATAAATGTTTCGATATTATTGACATCGAGGATTTTACGTTTGAAAAAGAAGGATTTTTTATTGTCATTTTTCGTTGACAATTTTGAGAACGATTGATTTAATTGCGAAGTTTTTGTAAAAATAACGTTTCATCGGGATGACAGAACTGTGAAGCCACTTTTGTGATCGTCCTGTTTTCGAAAGATCAAGTTTTTAGGCTGATCGTTCGTTTTCGTTTTTAAAATTTTCGAAGACATTTCCGGTCATAGAAAAGTTCAGTTGTCAAACTTTTGTACAGTAATTCATATTTTTTCAATTACGAAAACTAACGACGTGCCGAAAAGTTTGTTTTTTGAGTTTTTCCAATCAGAGAAGATTCAAAACCAAGAATGAACTTTTGAATAACAAGAGCGATCCAAAAGTGGATTCTCAGGTCCCAGATCTCTCCGGATCGTTATTGTTTCCCAAAAAAATTTGCAACTAAACAATCAAGCTCAATATTTATAGAAAAAAAATAAATAAAAAATCAATTTTTTCCATTTCTATGGAATTTTTATTTTTTTTTTTGGTTTTGGCAAAAAGGTTCAAACTTGATCAAATTCTGCGCAGCTTAAGAATGATAAACGAGATGAACAATGACAAATGTATGTTTATTTTCTTGGTTTTTCAGGCGTGATATCAGCGGGAGTTTCAGTACCGGTGCAGATACCATCACAGACTCCGGACCTGACCGGCAATTATTGGCCGCGGCTTCAGTGATCCCAGCTCTTCGGGTTCCCGCCTGCGAGTCTACTCGTCGGTCAGGAGAGCCCGCCACCGGCGCCGCCCTCGTCGGCATCAGTGGCAAGACCGCCACTATTGGCTTCCCTCGGGATACCGTCACAGTCGTCGCTTCATCATCAGTCAGTGACACCGGCGACGACGCCGATACACAACTCGGATACCAGTGAGTGAACGATCGCGTTTGACTTTCGATATGTATCGTTGCGTGGTTGATTTTCCGAAGCGACGACAAAAACGTTATTAAAAAATATCGAAAGAACGAAGAAGAAAAAAGTGCATCGATGGCGCGCAAAGGAAACAGAAAACCGAAAGGAAAAAAAAAGAAACGAACAAAAAAAGATAAAAATAAACGAGAATCGATAACGCGAAGCGTATCGATTGTTATTCGCGTCGACGTTTTGACCATTTAAATCGAAGCTGAAGCTGTGTAACCACGTGACGCACGAGCGCGAGTGAGGGGACTTTTTTCAAACGAACTTTTCCCAGCCGCTAATCATTTTTAACGAAAACTAAAAACGCCAAGTTCCTCGTCCAGGAATTCTGCAGGACCTGATGCTCGTCTTTTTCCAAAAAAAAAAACATACAAACTCAATCATCCGTGAGGAAAGTGGGTTTGAGATAATTTTTTTTGAGAAGTTACGTCGATCGATATTGCCCTCGAAGTTCGTGCGAAGAAATTTGCATGCCAAGGAGATCCCCGGATCGTGCAGGGTACATACAACGGACTCTCGTCCGATGAAGAAGCAAACCTTCGTCACCAATAATCCGATAAAAAAGAAAACATCGACAATCTTTTCAGTCGCACAAACAGACACACACACACACACACACACACATACAATTATACGCAAACGCAATTCTTTCGTGTATAAACAATGTTTCCGTTTTTCGTTCGATCTCGCGATTGCGACGATCGATCCGATCGTCTATTGCGAGGGTCGGCCATTTTTTATTTCTTAGAGAAACAAAAATCAGTGAAACTCTCGGACCAAACGAAACTTTTTCCTGTCGGTGAAGAGACGGGGGGAAGTGTGTTCGTCGGTGCGGAAACGTGTTTAGTGTTTCACTTTCGATTCTCCAGTGCGATTATCGTCAAGAGCTTGATTAAGAGGAAAATACCGGTTTGTACAAATGGACAATCAAAAGTTACACCGTTTTATTTATCGATATGTGACAACGGCAGAAACCAGACACGAATAACAAATTTGCCCAAATCTGCCCGTTGACGCGTTTCCATTTACGAGAAAACAAAAAATGCGAATATGATGCCTATCGTAATCAATTGAATTTCGTCATCATTCTACGGATTAAAGATCGGCTATAATTATAGCGAAAGGAAAGAAAAAAACAAATAACGATTGTTAAAAAGGTACTAGATTTTTCTGATAGCTAGGAAGAGATCGATCTCTTTAGGTCCATTAGATCGTAGAGTACTGCGATTATATATATAAGCCGATGAAAACAAAAACGACGATTTTTATTTCTTGCTCTAGTGAAAAGTACGTGATGAAACGAAAATTCTCCGACAACAATAACGTTGCATTCACGGGGTGCAACGAAAATGATTTTTCTATTTTTTTTTTATATTTCCTTTTTATGAAACCATCAATTCATCGAATCCGCTAAATACAATTTATCATGATAACGGCGATGAGAAATTGTAAAATTTTGAATACTAGATGCATTTCAATATTGAAATTTCAATTTTGGGAGTGGCCATGGCTGCAATTCAAGTTTCACACGTCGACCATTTTCGGACTTCTATTTTGCCCGGAAAAATCAATAAATCGATTTTCACGATCGTTTTGACAACAAATCGAGTTTTATAGTGAAAATAAAATGCATCGATTTTTCAATGCATTGAATTAGTTTTGTTTTTATCAGAATAAATTGATTTTTATTACGAAGATGAAATTCATTAATATTTCGAAACATTTAATGAAATGTGATAAATTCATTTTCATAGCGAAAACGACCGTCACTTATTTTTCAAAATATTTATTGAAATGTGTTGAAAAATTAATGTTATTTCTAATTATTTCAACTGATTATTTTATTCATTAATTTTATCGTCACTTTTATCATGAAAATCAATTTATTCTGAGAAAAAAATGTTTCCAATGTCACCAGTAAGTCATTTTGTTTCACGTTTAAATGCGTAACAACCCTATTGTGCATTGAAACTTAAAAATCTTGATTTTTAGTCAACATTGAAAAAGCGTTCAAAGTCAACTTGCTACCCGTTTCAAAATTGCCTTACGCAGCCAATTTCCGCGAGAATTCTCCTCGTCATATCTGATGTATCCTACGTCCTCCGAAAAAAGAATAATCGTTTGTATCGTTCATCGTGCATTATATATATAAGAAGTATCAGCAGTACAATCAACCACGTTGAAAGTCATTACTTTTTACAACCGGACAAACGCAATATAAGCTAACGTCTAGAATCATCGAACTCGCGAGAGTGTCAAAACCCTTCACGTTTTTCTTTTCCAAAAAAAAAAAAAAAAAAAAAAAAAAAAAAACAAAAAAAAAAAAAAAAAAAAAAAAAAAAAAAAAAAAAAAAAAAAAACGAAACCGAAAAACCTTTCGAAAGATATCGAGCATCGTCGAAGCCTCGAAGTATCGGAGCGAGTAGATGAGAGTCACTATTTAGCCGGATGACCGAATCGCGAGACGAGCGAATTTCACGATCGATGGAGATCGGATTTAAGAGTTTCTCAAAAAAATAAATAAATAAATAAATAAATAAAACAAGAAATGGAAAAGAAGAAATACCATGCGGGGGCCAAAAAAAAAAAAATTCTCGCTCTCGTCTGCCGAGTGTTCGCCCGCGGGATATTGCGGAAGTGAGAACCGAGGTGCGTCGGGGCGACCGGGATCGATTCTCACTCGCGTTCCCTCATCGAGCACAAACGTCAAGGCGAACTCCCAGACACATACGAGTCCTATGGTAATTTTCGAATGTTGCAAAGTGGAAAGAGACGAAAAGTAATATACATATATACATATATATGTATATATATATATATATATATATAAAGGAGAGAATTCGAGGCACCAAAACTAGGCTGAAGCCTAGGGTTGGCAAAAGTGGGTGTAGAGAATCAGCGATGGAGTGAGGGGGGTTAGGGGGACGAGAGATTCGAGATCGAAGTTTTCCAACGACGGCTGGTGGTATTCTCGCGAGGTTTGGAGTTTTCGGGGTTGGCAGAGAAGGGATGAGCTGTTTTTGGGAGGCAGAAACGAGAGGAGCGTCGTACCAACCATCGGGAGTTCGGAGCGAGAGAGAAAGAAGGGGATGGAGACGAAGATCGCTCTTCTTCTTGCTTTTGGTACGAAAGGGAGGTTGGTGGATGTTGGGTTGGGGTTTGAAAAAAAATATATATATATATATATTTATGCACTCCCACACGCAGAAACAAGGGTGTATACCCCTGCGTCAAAAGTCACCCTCGCGAGGGCAACTTTCTTGGGGATCGGCCATCGCGCTCCCTAGAAGATATGGCGTCGAGGAACGACTATCCATCACACTTTCTCATTCGTACCAAAGAACCGCATAATTTTGTTTTTGTTTTTTTGGGAAAAGTTTTTTTTTTTGCGAAAAGTTTACGATTGTAAAATCGTAAACTTTTCGAGGTATCCACGCGACGCTTTTGTTTCGACGCTGCCTCGTTTCCGTACCCAAACGCACTTCCGGTTCTCCACCAATTGTTGACAAAATGTCGATGACTTTGATCGGTTCGACGGTGAGTCGTTTCGTTTTCCTATTTTCTTTCTTTCTCTCTCTCTCTCTCTCTCTCTCTGTTTCTCTCTTTAGTTTTTCCCGGAACGAAATGACGTTTGAGCCAGAGGTCAATCGGCAAGCGAGCAGTGCTTGGCGAAGACTGGCTCCGAAAATAAACAAAGTTCGCATCGTCGAAACGCGACGAAACATTCTTTTTCGCTCGTGGCTTCAAAATAAATAATCATCGTATCGGTTTATCGGGAAAATCGATTAACCTCGTATGAATAAATATTTGTTATTTCAAAAGCAAACGAAAAAATAAATTCATATCGATGAAAATCGAAAGAAAACGTGAGAAAACGAAAAATGTTGTTTCGACGATGCAAGCTTCGAGGTAATATTGGAAATGAGGGAGGAAGGAAGGTGCGAGATGAGAATATTCGGAATATTCGGATTTACACGATTAAGCCAAATCTGCGAATTGCATTGAACAAGAGAGCGGTGACGTTTTCGCTGGTAAATTTGGAGCGAACGATCGGACACAAAAGGCAAGAAAAAAAAATGAGAATAAATAAATAAATAAATAAAGAATCTATAAATATATAAAATAGTACGAAATATTGATAATACGATAACAATGAATATCGACATTAAAAATTACGAATATGATTTTGTGTATAAACAAAGAAACAAAGAAACAAACAAAAACATCAAGAAGTAATGTAAGATAGCGTTTGTTACTCTCGTTAGTGCCGTAGCGGTGTAAATTAGAAGGGACGAAAGAGACGAAAAACACTTCGGTCACACTGTATATAAGTATTAAATTATGACGTGCGAGATGATATTATCAGTTGTGTCTTCGACATACACCTGCGTAGCGATTCATAAAAATCTGTAACACACACAAACGCGCACATTCGCGCGCATGCGCGTACTCACACCCACACACGTACGTAAGCGAGCGGAGATACGCGTGTACATGCAGCAGCAGCACATATTGTAATATTGTATTCGATGTTGTTTTCCTCGACGAGCGACCGAGAGATTACGTTACAAAAAAAAAGAAACAATTAAACAAACCAATAATGAGGGAACGAAAGATAATCGTCGCTCGTCTGACAAACGAAAAAGATTAAAAAAAAAAACGAAACAAGCAAATCCTCTGTAGTACGAATAAATTGTCTGAGCCTATAATACACACATTTTACTCTCCGAGCCTCTCGATTATTCTTTTCGACGCTTATCGAGCTCATTTTCCACCCTCAGTATCTATTTCCGACAAGAAAATAGCAAATTCTTGTTTCCGCGATAACCACGAACGTACCGCCATTTTTTTTTTGCTCGGAATTCCTAATATCGCGGTTTTCAGGAGGGCACAGGGAAACTGGGGATAACTCGTGATCCAAGCCGAGTATCCGCGTCGTTTTTGGGATACCGATGATATTGCCGGTCCCCTCGATGATCGCCACGCGAGTCGGCGCTTTAGCGGTCACCCATCCGAGTATCGGCACTCGTGTGGAATCATCGATTTTCCAATGTGTCCCGTTTCGTACCACGAATAACCCTTCGAGTTACACCTTTTCATTTTTGGGCATCGTGTTTCGTTGCGCGAATTCCTGAAACCGGACGAGTGAGAACAAATTTGTGAAGAGGGGGCAGAATACCGACTAAATACTCGAGGGGTACGAAAAACCCGCGGATTTCGCGTGATTGCGAACGAAGCCGAAAATAATGAAGAGCTCTGTATATATCGCGCGTGTACATAGAAATGGAATATTCGACCAGCCGTGCAACCGGTTTTTTCGTTGGAACCATCCCCTCCCCTATTCCCCACAGCCCTTCCGCGCCATTCTCTGCGGCGACGTTTTCAACGGGGCGCGAAAAAAAATGCCATCCCCCTGTTGTCGCTGATTTTTATTTTTGTTTCTTCCCACCTCGTTTTTTTTTCGTTTTTTTTTTCGACTAATTGGCTCGCCGGAACCGTCGCGAACAACGTGGTGAGTCAATTCAATTTTTACCTATCAAAATCGGGTCGGCGCTTCGTGAATGCGAAATCACGCGACGATTGCACCGAAAAAAAAAACAAAAAAAAAAAAGAAAAATGGTAAATTCGAGCAAACACGCCACGGGTCGTGAGTTTCGTCATTCCCCCCGCTCCGCCCTGAAAATACAACGCGTCCATTGGCAATTCCGTATCCACTTCCTGTCAATCCTCTTTCACGATACTCCCGCAGCGAACAAATTTTCGAAAAATATTTTTCTTTGATAATTCTCCAGCTTTTTTTTTGTGAAAAAAAAAACACTTTTTCGTGGTTCGTTCGAATCGAAATAAAACTGGTTAGAACTCACGGGCGTTTATCGTGGCGATAGGAGTCAAGGTCAACATTAAATACGTTAGTTTCGTTGTTCACCTCGAATTTCAAGGTCAAGCCGAATTTTTTCAAACGGTAACTCACGATTTTCGAAGGCAAGCTTCCAACGCTGTCTTCGATCCAAGGTCAATTCTCTTGACCTTGGGACGACCTTGTCTTGACCTTGAAATTAAAAAACTTGACCAGCTCCTGACGAATGAATGAACGTGGCATTTCCGGTAGCACAAACGAACCATTTCGAACAGCCGGAAGTGACGGATAATCGCAATCAAAAATTCAACCCCCGAAGCCGCTTTTTCTTCGAAATGTCACGAGTTCGTGACACTAGATGGTGGGTTTGAATTTCCACCGAGACTTTGATGGTTTTTGGTCCCTTTTGGCCCGAAGAGAAACCGTTTATCCATAGAGTAGTTTAACAATAAGCGAGGGGAAATAAAACGAGGGGAAAACAAAGAGAGATAGAGAGCGAGAGTGAGAGAGAGAGAGTGGGAGAAAGGAAACAGGAAAATCCGTATGCGATACATTATTGCGGCAGTAATCGATGTAAGTGTTGTGAATAATGAGATAATATTGTTGCTGTGATTACCACGTAAGATTGTAATTAGTAGAGGTTATACGGAGACCGAAAAACGAAACGAAAACCGCAAATTCATTGTTAGGTGTCACTGTCTTGATTCAATAAATGTTATTTCATTTTAAATACTTCGGGGAAGTTCGTTAATTCCCTTGTTCCCTTTTCTGCTTTTTCCTTCCTGGAATCTCCATTTGTTTGTTCGTTCTACAAGTATTTCCGTTTTTTTGTTTTCATAAGCACAGGGGCGTTCTCACAGGGGCGAGAATCGAACAATCGACGAAGGTACGTAAATTATGGGCGACGTAATCCCTTTGAAAAATAAACTTTATTATCGCACCGTAGTGCAATCTTTCAACGCGTACACTTGCATCTGCGGAGATGTCCATCCGATGAAAAAGTATACAGGAGAAAACGTTAATCGTCATCGAAATATCGCGACGCAAACAATTATAGGAATATCATACCATATAATAAATGGAGTCACATATTAAACGTATAATTCATAAATCTTAACTCAAAAGGAATTCGGGTCTCCCTTGAGTCTGAGAAAAAACAGGCGCTCATTAAGTCGAAATTAATGTAGTCACAAATTCAGTGCCTTATCTGGTACTTTTGTCTGGTGGCGTGACTAGTAACTTTTCACTGGCGACTTATTCAGTAATATTGTCTGGTGACTTATATAGTAATTTTGTTTGGTGCCTTATTTAGTAATATTGTCAGGTGACTTCTCTAGCCACTTCGCCTGGGGACTTTATTCCCGTGATCTGGTGAGTTAGCGAGTAATTTCGTCTGGTTATTTATTTAATAATTAAGCCCGATTTTAATGAGGAAGTAATTTCGTCTGGTTACTTATCTAGTCACTTTACCTGGTGACTTCATTCTAATAATCTCATCTGGCGAGTTATTTGGTAATTTCGCCCAGTGATTTATTTGGTGATTTAGTGCGATTTCAATGATCTAGTAATTTTGTCTGGTGACTTATCTAGTAATATGGTTGATATCTACTAAAATGTTACTACATTTCGTATTTATCAAACACTTATTCAACGCTTTTATCCGACGGCGACCGCTCTGTTGACTCGTATTAATTTTTTAAGGCAACTTTAAGGCCTCCCCCTCCTCCTCTCAAAAACTCATAAAAACTCGACTTTCGGGAGTTCGCCGATGTTGGGTTCTTTATCTTATTCGACGAATTTAAGAATTCCAGTGTTGAACGCGACTGTTCTCGCCGAAAACGAGAACTCGACGACCTGAACGAGCTTCGCTCAAAATGGGTCTTCTATCGGACCAATAAACCGTCGTGCGGTTTTCCCCTCTGCCGCATGGACAGCAGCCGAGCTTACCCATTTGCACGTATATACCGAACAGTGCGAGCAGCACGAGAAAAACGACGAGCCACTTGTCTGAAACAAGAAAAAGTCAAAAGATTTCCCGGGCCCTTTTCAATGGAGGGGCGAATGGAGACGGGATCTCCGAAGAAAACACGATACACCCGAATTTCCTGAAAAACTCATTTCCAATTACTCAAGTAATATAAAAGCGATTCGAGACGAAAAACAACATCGAAGATTTAATTATAAAATTGATCTCTAGTTCATCAAGGAATAAAAAAACGATTAACGACGAAAAATAACATCGACGATTTCTAAAAAAGAACATTTTTCCATCCGATCTCTAATTCCTCAATATACAAACAATTCAAAATAAAATAGAACGAATAAAATCGACGATTAAAAAAAACTAAGAACCAGAAAATCGCAAAAAGAAGGAAAATTCCAAACCTGTGTACTGAAATGGTGGCTGTATGACGGCAAGATTGAAACCCGCCACGGTCACTCGTCTCAGGGTGTTGATGACGATGTACTTGAGATTGGAGCCCGCGTAATAATCGATCGGCAATATGATGCAGTAAGCGCCGAGTATGCCGCAGCAGACGACGTTTGAACGGAAGGGCAAAACTGCCAGAACGATAGGCACGAGGAGTGTCACCCCAGTGTAGATTAGCCAGAAATTAACATCGCTCTCGAACAGACTGGTGTCATCTGTAACGAGTATGCGTAGTTCGGGAAAAAAGAAAATATGAATGTGGCGAGAATGAAAATGTATTGGAAAAATGCCCCGAGGTTGGAAATTTTACTCGTTGAAATGCAACGTCGTTGGACAATTGGGAATCGCTGATAAAAATACACGATATTTTTCTTATTTTTTTATGATGAAAATACACGACAGTTTTCTCGTACTTTTATGATAGAAATACACGGACAGTTTTCTCGTATTTTTATGATAAAAATACACGACAGCTTTGTCGTATTTTTATACGTGACATCGGATAATGATAAATGCTAAGAAATAAGAAAACAGACAAAAATCGTTGCATTATTTACAAAGATATTTTCAAAGACTTAAATGAAAACTCAAGACAGAATTCTACTTTGAAACTTCGAAAAAAAAAATCGATTTTTCAAACACTTTTCGAAAGTAATTTTATTCAAGAATATTCTCTAAAAATGGTGCAAGTATCGCTGATCAAGCGTGAGTTAATTGTTCTGTGATACTTCCATTACATAAACTTCGAACTCTTCGTTTATTTCTGAACTACTTTTTTATAGCTCTTGGTGCTAAGATTTCCGGATCTGCTGAACCGATTGTTATGAATTTTTAACCACGTATACTGTACACCTATAGCAATTGTCTAAACTATAACTATCTGAACATTTTTATTCTACTATTTTTTTGGAAAGACCAATAAAAAAAAACATACAATCTTTTTTCTTCCTTTTTTGTTATTTTTAGATTTACATTAGAAAAACTGGTTGCTAATTGCCAAGTCAGTTACTAGTGATATATTGAAATTAAAAATTCAAAATTATTCTATTTAAGATGGCACATTTTCAAAATTTCAGGCCTAGCTCAGATCAACCTATTAATTAAGGCGCCATATTTAAATGGTGTTTTCGTTCTTTAAAAGTGCATAAAACACAAAAAAATATTTGTTTATGTACTTCAAGAGCGTATTTATAAAGCCTAAGAAAAAAAGCCTACATGAATATCGTTATTCCTAATCTCACAAGAAAATCACAAAAATAACTTTTTTTCGAGTGCCCAAAGTAGGATCCTTAAAATCTATAAAATCCTCCCCATTTTTTTATCAGTTCGGTGCAACAGAAATGAGTGGTCGTAGTGGTGCTGGTGATGCCAAGAATAACACGCGTGTACGCGTGTACACGTCGTGTTATCCAAATGGGTTCGACGCTGAACAAACACCAGCGTCAGGGGAGGTGGAAGGGTGAGCCAAGCGTCCAGGGAATGGGAATAGCACAATTAGGTAAATGGCAATCTTTCCAAGCTGCGTTAGCCAACGGTTACGTTGGATTCCGCGCCCTTACGTTCGATGTACAGTTAAACCTCAATTTTCTTCATTCCTTTCTCCCCTCCCCGCTGTGCCCTTCTTCATTTATTTCACCGAAGTGACCATTATTTGAGAATTTCCGCACTCAGTATTAAATACTCAATGACGCAACGATACTTAATAACATTTTCATTTTCAGATATAACGTCGAATGTAAAACCGAAAAATGTAATTTTCGAAAAATAAACCACGCGATATGAAAAAAAAGATGAACTTCCAGCTTAAATATTCCGGAAAACAGTATTATTAATTACGCAATTATTGAAGATTTTGTTCTGAAAATCCACTAGTGACGAATTTTTTACTAAAATGATTAACTTTTTGGAAAGAATTTTGGGGAATTGTAGATTGAGGCAGATGCGTCGATAGCTAACGTTACGTGGATACAGGGAGGTCAAAGTATCCTTCACCGATTTGTACGTACGCGTGTATGAATGCATATGTGCGCGAGGGTGGTCTCGCGAGGCTTGTTGCCACGTTATGGTGAGAAAGGCGCGCGCGGTATACGCGAGCGAATGCCCGCCGCTTCTGCATGGAAGATTCAACGGACTAAATTTCCGCATGAGCGGACAACATTGATAGAAGCCGCGGGGATAGTGTGTGAGAGAGAGAGAGAGAGCTGTTCATCCCTTCGCCAAACTCGTACCAACTTCGTTGGGGTGCGAGAGCCCCAACGACGAGCCTTTTCTCTCATTCCCTGGCCAACCCCTCCCTTTTCCACCCCCGAGCCATAAGCTGGCTTTCATTATTTTCCTATAATTTGCAACAGCTCTTCTCTTCTGTCTCCAGCTATTTTCGTATTTTTTTTATTTTTTTTTAATTTTTTTTGTTCTTCGCTCTCCTCCCTTCTTCTTTTCATTCGGCATTACTTTTGGGGGGGGTTTGGATGGATCGTCGGAATTTTCGAGGGCGAAGACTCGACTTTTTTACGTTTATTTGGGTCCCGCATTTTTTTTGTTTTTTTTTTTACGTCTTCTCCTTACTTTCCTTTTTACTTCGGGAATTTTTTGCCTCTGGCAAAAATCCCGATAAAAGGCGAGCGTTTTTGGTGTTTTCTTTTTTTTTTTGGACTTTTTCTTATTGCACTTATACGTACCGGCTATGCCAAAGTAGAGAGTACTAGCCACGACGAAACCGAGGGTTAGCGACGACAGGAAGGTCGTGATGCAACCCTTGTTCAGGCACACCGAGAGTACGAGCCAACCGATTCCACTGAGGACACTCAAGCCCAATACTATACCGAGGGTCACTGTTGGGTAGAAATTCAATGAAACAGAAATAATAAAAAAAATAGAAAAATTCTGAAGGTTCACGTATCGTGTCGCGGAGAACGTTTGAAGTCGTATGAGCGAATCAGAATCGTTCGAGAGTTGGAACGCAATTTTTTATTCATTTTTGAAAGTCCTCGTTTTTAGAATCGCTAAATTTAGAATTTGCTAATTTTTATTTTTGAATACCCTAAAACACACCTAAGAAACGATGCTCGTTGAAAAATGACTATTTCGTGGTTTCATATATTTTAACCCTTCGTGATCACTGTAGGTAGCATGGATCTATTGATCAACTTTGGGCCCAAATACACGATAGTTGCCAGTTTTAAACGAGACTCGTGTCGCCATCTACATGGAAATTGAAGTATCCTCTATCCTCTAAAATAAACTGATTTCCTGCGGTTGAATAAATACTTTTTTGGGATGTACACTAGGCTACTATTTTTTTCCGAAAAGGACTATATCCAAGGATTGCTGAATTCAAATTTTAAGTAAAAATATTAAAAACTCGAGGAGTTGTGATTTTTTGAATAAAAAAGTACATATTTTTCTGTTTTTTTATCCCTTTATGAATTTTTGTTTATATTTTTCGATTGTATTTTTCGAAAATAAATTTTTCCTACTCAATCTACCATGTTCAAAGCGTATTTAGTAATTTTTCGAACCTTTTTGGATCCACAGTTTGGTTGGAAGACTAGATTGAAAATTGGGTGGATGGAATCTACCCAGTGTGATCATCGTGGTCGAAAATAGGAAGTGTGACGTCTAAAAAAAAAACAATTTTTAATCAAAGCATCGTCATCACGATGATTTTACCCCTCGAACGATTCTTATTCCTTCAAAATAAACCGCATGTTTCTTTTTTTTTCTCGTAATTTCTATTTCACGAGAGAAATGTTTTTTTTTTGGTTTTTATTTTCGATTGCATTACTCGAAGTGCTGATGTTCAAGAAAGCGTTGAGAACGGCGAAGCTTATCGTGCCACCGCACAAAGCTCCGAGAAAGACGACCTCGAATCCCAGACAATTGTGGCCAATGAAGGTTATGATAAATCCAATGACGAGTACGATGCCGCAGACAGCCTTTGCGATCGTAGTATCTGAAGAAAGCGCCCCACCACCCCTCTCTTTTACTCTCTCTCTCGGTTTTTCGCCTCTCTTTGAACCATCGCGCACAACCGGGAACGAGTTATTGCCACGTGTACCAACGGGAAAAGAGGTTATTCGGTGTATCGGTATGAAAAGTGACTCGATCGAATGATTCAACAACATCGATGTACGAATGTCGAATGAGTAGAGTAACCATCGACTAATATATATGGAAGCAGTCATTTAAAGTAGAAAATCGCCATAACCGTGCAAATTTTCGAAATAACTTTTCTCGTCGTGTCTTGTGTTTTCAATGAAAAATCGAGCATCAGTCTGGAGAATTCATAGACGCAGGGGTTGATGATTTTCTTTTGTGATAAACACGTTTCGTCTTTGAGAAATCGCGGTTTAAATATTTCGAAATTGCTTGATCGAGGAGTCTCCAAGACGGAACATTTTCAATCTTGAATAAAACAATCATCACCTGCATCTATCGATTCTACAATGCTTGATGCTAGGTTTGAACAAAAAAAATACAAATTCTACGAATTGCTACAGAATTTGGAAAATACTGTCTGAGAATTTTGAAAATTCTTTCTAAAAATTCTACAAATATTTAACAAAAGTTATAAAAACACTTGTCTAAAATTCCCAAAATTCTTTCAAAAAATCATAAAAAAATTTTTTTTAAATCGGAAAACACTTTGCCAAAATTGGAAAACTACTCTTTCAAAATTCGTAAGATATTTTTCCGCAATTTCGAAAACCGTTTTTTCAAAATTGTAAAAACGCTTTTCCGCTTGAATAAATAGGGTCGTTGAGACCGAACTGCGTAACCCAAATATAACTCGCGTTGCTCTCAATCGATCGTTGGTCATTCGATCGGAGGGGGGGGGGGGGGCGTTTTGCGGCAGATGCAATGAAATTAGTAAGGATCACGATTTAGAACGTACTGAGCTGTCCGCAAGAAGACAGGTTCGTGAGGGGAGAACAGGCGTAAGTGGCTGCGGGTACATAAGCTGAGGAGTAGCTGCCGTAAGTAGCAACCATCGCGTAAATCGAGCCAGTCCCCGGATAAGCACCGAAGACTCGACGTACGGGGGATGCGCCTAACGGGGGTAGTATCTGTAGGCCCATTAATAAAGCAAAACCATAAACTTTAGTAAGCTCTTTTTACCAATTTTTTTTTGCGTTTTTTTATTTCGACGAAAAGCAAATTTTGGGGGTCGTTAAAAATAATACAATTGAGAAAATAATAATAATAAAATTCAATAATAAAATTAATATTAATAATAATAATAATAATAATAGAAGAAATAATTATTATTAAAAAGGAAGGAAAAAATGTTAATAATAAAAAAGACAATATTTTTCTACAAGAGCGGTAAATCCAAACTTCGTAATAAAAAATAAAAAATAGGGAAATATTTATTATAACGTTGTAAAAAGTGCAATTGTCTATAATAATATTCAATTAAAAACTATTCACTTGATATTACATCAAATAATAAAATTCGAATATCGATCAAGAAGTCATAATACTCAATTTAAAAATACGATAATATTAAACAACGTGTCGTAACTCATAATAGCAAAAATAGCAGTTATACCCAAAGGTTATTACATTGTACCATGATGATCGCGAACGCTGTTTGGAAAAGTATACTTGAAAAAATGCGTTTCCAAAAATACTTCAACGAACGCAAAAGTTACTTTTCCGAGGTTCTAATAATACTTTCCCGATAATTCTGGAAATATTATGCCCTCATTTCTAAAATATTTATTCGACATTTCAAAAATACTTTTCCGAAATGAAAAAAAAAACTACTTTTCTGACATTTCGAAAATACTTTACCGGAATTTCAAAAATACCTTTTCAGTGTTCTAAAAATGAATCGCTATTGTATGCGAGTGTAGTGCTTACCTTTCGACCGTTGGCCTCGATATCCCGGACGGTCATCATCTTCTGCAATGTCGCGAAGTACGTTTCCTGTGTGAAGTCACCTTCCGGCAAGTACATCTGGTATAAGGTCACTTCAACCGGAGGGCTACCGCACGGGACCTGTTCGTCGGTTGGAGCCGAGGCGGTTTGGGCCTCGATGGTAACCGTGGCATCGTTCACCAATAATTTTTGGTACGGCGCGTTTTCCGTCTCGAATTCCATGTTGCATCCTCCAGGCATCGGGGCTATCCGGGTCATGGAACAACACGTTTTTTTCTTCTTCTTTTTCCCCCTTAACGATCACCCCGGCAGCCTGTTTGTTTGGTGACCGACCAAGGATGCATCGTATTGGAGGTGGGGGGATACGGCTATTAACCACGAATTTTGAAAGGCAACGGAGTGGGGAGAGGGGTGCATTTGCGTTTCATTTCCGGTGGTTGAGCGGGCAAGAACCCTTCATATTTTACCATAAGTGTATTCAATCGTTTGCATGGGTTTTCTATAAATTCCCTATGCCCCAGTGAAAAAACAAACACCGTCGAAGGAAATATGAATGGGGGATCTGGCCACCGGAAATTCCAATAGAAAAGTGTAACAAAAAGTGCAATAGGGTTTTTCTAGAATCGCTAAAACGTGTAAGAAGGAGAATTACACGATAATAATAATAATAATTTAACTATAGCATAAAAATAACAGTAATTTAACGTTAGCACAATAATAACAATCTAACGTTATTTCTCGTTATTATTATTATTGTTGTTGTTGTTATTATTATGGAAATAATCAATTAAATGTACAATATTTCCATAATACTAATATTAATAAATATTATCGTATTATATGTGTAATCATAAATAATATATAATTAGAAAATAATCTGAAAGCATAGAATAATGTATATACGATGTTAAGGATAATTTTTTAAAAAATGGTAGTAGCAGCAGTTAGTAGTGGTGAGACTAGTAGTGTGAATAATGCGAATGATATTTCCATAGGTATCCTATTTTCCCAAACAATTATTGTTACCATACACATTAACGCATTCCGATCACAAAGGTTTTGGCGTAATTTGTTTTCTACGAGGAATACCTTACGCATTGCTTCTGAATATTCATTATGAAAGTATACTCTGCAGGGAAATTAAAGACTACCATAAAGAGGGTGCTCAAAATTATCTTCTACGAAAAAGGTGAGCTATGAAAGAAAAAGAATTTCATTAAAAATTCGTGGGCAGAACTTACAGATGTCCGTAATACAGCTGGAAGCGATCCACTGGCGACATAGCGCTTTATTAGTGATTAATGAAATCATATTTGTGTGGAAGTTGCAGATAATCTTTAGCAGCTATGACATAAATACAGTAAATACGTCTAATATTGCGAGGACACAACAATTAATAACTGGTAAAATGATTAACGTGACAATTACACAGTAGAGAGTCGAAAGATACTTTCGCCATGATAAAAAAACACTGAGGTAGAGCCCATCACCGGTACTGCATTGAAATTGGACTAAGAATGAGAACGATATGGGAGTGCTGCAGATAAAATTACTTACTCTCTTTCCGGTAAGCCACGGCACCAACGAGAACGTCGTACATTGCTGTCGTATTCCCTTGGATGGACAGAACGACGCTTAACGAGTTATTCCAAGAGGCATCCAAGATGAGACCGATGTTGGACCCATAGACGGTGCAGCCAGGGTCCTGGCAATTGCTAGACCTGTCGTAAGTCATGGACAAGTTTCGCTCGTGCGCGTGAGCCTGGATTACGACAAAGGAAACCATTTCAGGCACGTCGACTACTCGGAGGACGATGTCGCCGCTGGGAGAGATATGGACGTTTGTCGTGACGGACATATCATTGTCCGTGGCGTTGGCAAACTCATTCAGAGACAAATAGGTGGTCTCTGCGAATGGGAAGCAAATCAGAAAAAGTTACGTCACTTGCATAAGAGTTGTAGGAAAATTTTACTTTTGTGTTTAAAATTATTCAATTATCGTAATGTTGCATTGGAACGGGGATGAAGGATGTAACAGAGATAATTGGAAAATGAGAAATTTGTTATTTTTGACCTAAGAGGGTTTTTATTTAAGCCTAAAGGACAAGTTCAAATTCTCGACATGATACCGTCACCGGCATAAGAAAAAAACCACAATATATTGTAAAAATTTGTAATTTGAGAAAATATGGATGGCCAAGATTGAGTTTATCGCTATTGACAAGGTTACATCCGGTTGTATCATCGATTGCTTTATCACGCTGCAGTCTGTATCGCTATTGTTATCTCTTAAGGAAGCGTAACATTGAACGCAATAAACGTTTGTTGGAGTCTGATGAGGTCAGCAGTGTTACTGCATAGCTCATTTGCTCGAAATTACTGTTGTTACGAGCCGAACCAGCTACTTGATATTGCTATTGTGACTATGAAAAGCGTATTCAAATCTTATAGAGACATTTTCTACAATTCGCAAAGATTTGTAGGTTAGGATTCGGAGAAAGGACGATTCGAGAATAGCTCGTGTCACTGTACCGATTTAACGCGCATAATATGAAAAGATAAAACTGTGCAAGAGCGATAAGTGAGAGAACAGCGAGAGGTTATGTTTCGCTTACCGAGACTTTGAACTTCCGCGATGCCGCTGATTATAACGAGAAAAGTAAACAAAAACGACAATCGACGTTTTGACCGAGCCATTCCGGACGTAAACATTTTCGTAGCACCAAGCTCGAGAATGAGAGTAAGCAAAGCGAGAATAATTCCGGCAACGTATGAGATACGTGTTAAACAACACTGGAGCAACAGCTGTGCGAAAAACGAGTTCGTACACCGGCAGTACCGGTCGCGATTGACGCAACGTCGCGGGGCGGCGGGAACGCTGCTCGCAAGTAGCGAAAGTGGGAGAGAGCGCGAGCGCCATTACCGCGTCCGCCGAGAGAGCGCGCGTCAGTCGCCACCAAGATGGCCACGTTCGATCAATGAAACTCTCTCGAGTCAATTTTTCGTAGTAAAATCGTAATCGTGGCTTTCGCGAGCGAGGTGTTCCGATAAGTAAAGTGTTTTCGAAGTGTAAATGGGCCATGGGAAAGGATCAAGAGCTGCTGGAGGCAGCAAGGAGCGGGAATGTCACCGTTGTGGAGAAAATATTGGGTCAACGAGCGAAAAGGAGTGGTCCGCTGGCAAGGTGGGTGTCAACCGTGCGATACATTTACCACGGCCAGGTCTTTTACACGTTCTGTTGACTTTTCGTATAACACAATTCGCGAAACGCATAATTTTGGGACTCGTAGGTTGATCCGGCGATCTGTCAAAGATCGATCTCTCATCAACTCGACACGTCTATACTCCTAACAATACTTGGACGCTCATTTCATTTTTGCCCTTTTCGACACTCGTTTGCGGCTGTCAACGTTTCACAAATTGTCGTTTGACGTTGGCGCCGGGACCGAAGCGAGCGCTTTTCCGCAGACCCGACAAACGATCGAAAAAAAAACCGTCGGCGTGTACAAATAGGGAATTGAGGTTAGGAAAGCGATGAATCCTCTTCCGACGTTCCAGCCTTGATTTTCGAGCCTTTCGAAATTGGATGGAAGACTCGTGTCTCGTTTTTACGCTTCTTTACAAATATATCGATCCATTCAACCCGGGCGATACGAGGGGAAAAAAAATAGATGTCGAGCGTGCACACTCGTCCGACGAGAAACGCTGACCGATATATCGAACGTTCCATGCACGAAGAACGAGATAAAAGTGAATTGGTACAAACCATACGAGAATAACGTGGAGCATCGTCACTGTATAAGGCAGAGGGACCTGTCGATATTTATAAAAGATTCTGACACTCCAAACTAAAGTACCGGACAGGAAGAACAACCGGAAAGGAAAGCCTACTTCCGTTTCGATCCTTCCGATGTTCTCACCAAACGATACCAATTTTTCTATCACTATTTCGAAACAAATTCCGTAAAAATTCGTTACGTCAATTCGAGCAATTGATTCGACCGGTTATCTCGAAATTCGTGCGTTATCATTCTCAATATTCTTATATCGAATCGAGAAAAGTTCGGTTGAAAAAATGAGGTTTTGAAAGTTCATTCTTCATGGCTAATTTTTTTCGTTACGCTTGCAATAAAATTAATCAAACGTTTTAAAGAACTTTTTTTCAATATTTTTTACCCTAATCCGCAAGATATTGAATGACGATAAAATTATAAATATGAAAGACGGAAAAAATATACTAAAATCGCATTTTAAAAAATTCCAACGATGCGAACTTCAACATGATTTTTATTTCCAAATTGTAAATGAAGCGAATTTTTTTCAATATTTTTTACCCCAATCCGCAAGATATTGGATGATGATAAAATTATGAAAATGAAAGACAAACAAAAAATTACTAAAATCGGAATTTTAAAAAATTCCAACGATGCGAACTTCAAAGCTATTTTTAATTCCCAATCGTAAATGAAGCTCGTGATGGAATTCGCCGCAGGTCCCGGGCTCGTTTAATCCGGCACTGTTCACGATCCTCGCGTTGTAACGTGAATTCGTTTTCACTGGGAAAGCGATCAAGGAACGTCTCGACTTTTTTCCTCCGGTTTTCTTTTTTTTTTCCTTACCGCTGAATATTTCGTGGTATTTGGGCTCTGCGAATGATGAATCGCGAATATCATTCGCGTTTGTGTATCGGGAATACGAGCCTCGCTGAATAGACGATCGTACGTTTTCCAATATTCCCAAAGTACACAAGCGCACTTCGCTATTCAGTAGATTCATTTCTGGCTCAATAATCGATTCAACTTCCGGTTTTTGTAAGACCTTACGCGCAAGAGCTGTCGTGCATTTTTAATTTCACTATCTTTCGATAACCGGAAGTGCCGGAGATTTTCTCAAATGTAGCACCGAAGCTGAATACCCCGAGTTGACGTACACGTCAGTGTCACGTATCGGGTGGCGCTTTCGTAACGGTAAAATTTCTTTTGAATAAAAAAAAATTGTTTCAGTAAAATGAATAATTCTTTTTTAGTAAATCGATCGTTCGTTCGATATTTTTTAAAGGTAGGAAAAACGGTTCGGACGATTTTAATGATCTACATGAATACATTTTTAAAAAACTGTTGAAAATAAAATTGAAAAAGAAAATGTAATTTGAAAAAAGTGCATTGAAAAGTATAGAATAATATGGAGTTCAAGTTCGCATGATTGGAAAGCAACGAAAGTTTTCATTTAGGTTGTTGATCGCTAAAGAAGAATCGTAAAAAACATATTAGCTGATTTTCGTGAACCTAAAATACAAAAAAGAAAGTTGAATTTAAAGAAATATTATTTTTGGCGCGCACAAACTGCAAGCTTCAATACTATGGAATAATTAAATGTACCCTCGCAAATAATTAATAGATTGTAACAATATGACAAAAATTAAAAAAACAACCATTATTTTTGAACCGATAGAATTTTTTTCGTAAACTCCTTTATAAGGAAAATTCGTCAATAATTTTTTATTCGTTCATATCTGAAAAAAAATCGACAAATTCAAATCGATTAAGATAATTAATTTCTTGTTCATAAATTTTGGTGTTTAAAAAGTCAAAATTATTTTTTTATTAATAGAATTTCTCTTTGAAAATCCTTCGGCCAATTTTTTAGTCCATTTTTTTTCATGTGTAAAAATCATCAACCAATCGAGAGCGATTGGGATAATCATATTCGTTTTTTAAATATTTCGCTTCATTATTACGGAAACTATCCTCGTCCCTGTAAACGGGCCACACGCTATATGTATTTATCGCGTACTTTTTGTGAGTCAGCGATCACATATGTCAGACATGACGAGGCACGCGACGAAACAAAGTTTCATTGTACTACAAGCGTGAGGACCATGCTTGTGGGATAAAAAAAAAAGTTTGTATAATTTGCAATCTGCATATACATACGTCTACGCTAATTGCATAGTCGTACCAACATCGGCGAACGAATATTCATGACGTGTGGATGACGTTGGTGTTTTCATCGTTGCATCGCAACGAATATTAATACTTTTTTATGGTTACATTTTTTTAATCATTTCGGACTGCAAACTTCATGACCTCGGTTTGCAGGAATGTTTTCGGATGACAAATGGAGAGGAAAATATAAAAAGTGAACCAAAGAAAAAAAAAATAGGTTGCCGAAGTTTGCAACGTTGAAAGGCAATGAAAATGATGTTTTTTTAAATGCTCGATTATTTGCAAATTTATGAGCCACGAAAATAACAGTCTTGAATTTTTTAGATTTTCATTTAACGATTTACAATCTAAATATACAAAATATCATTTTAGTTCATTTTATTAATATTAAAATTATATTTTAGTATTCATAAAATTAGTAATCTCTTAATTTGTAAATTAAAATACATTTTTAAGATTACATTTAATTTTACAGGAACGAAAATATTAAGTTAAAAAAAGAATTCCCTCATCCATGAAAAAAATCGATACGATATCGATTTTTCCATTGTTGGTATAAATCATTTTGCAACGTTGGAGGGCAATGAATTTTATTATTTTTCAATTGCTCGAATTTCTTACGATCAATATATTTAACTTTTGTAAACTCTTATTAAAAAATCTAAAAATCAGATGTAAAGTGAATATTTTGCAAATCATGAAGAATAAATATGAAACAAAAATATGAAAATGAAATATTCGTTCCTGTAAAACGATGAATATTTCAAGACCTTTCAACCGAGTCTTGCTCTCGTTTGGTATTTTTGGGATATTTAACTGCCTTGATATGCTAAATCTATATACCCATTCAGTCCTATCTAAATAAATGCATTTTCGTCTACATACCGGGAGAGATACTAGAAGTCCGATAGTCGTAACATTAATTTCCAACAAAATTCATTTCTCTTGTAAATCAGAAGAAAATAAAAAACAACTTTATTTTAAAATTCAATTTAACTGTTAATTAAATACATTTGACATGAAAATATCGAATAAATAAACAATAACATAAACTCATTAATTCAAATGGATGAAATAAAAAATTTCAGTTATTACACTTTGACAATAACAATAATAATATTATAAATGGTAGTAATAATAATAATAATTATTATTATTATCGTTAATTTGAAACATTCAAGCGAATTTCAGTAATTATGATAATAATAACAACAATAATAAGTAATTATTTAGTTAGTATTATGTACTTATTATTATCATCTTCAATGTAAATAATTTACGGGAAATCTTTTGATTCCGAGTTTTTTAAGGAAATATGAAAATCTCTAAATCTATGAAATTGATTAATTATCTAAATGATATTTTAATATTAAATAATAACGAATGTTGGCAAACGTGGAATGTGGGTTATGAATATCCAGATTATTTCGAGTCACCCGGTATATAAATATCTATATATATGTAAAAATATGTAAGAGTGCATTTTTAGCAGCCGCTTAAAAAAACGTTGCTTTTGGTTTAGTATCACGGTCGTTGGCATGAGTTCACATTTGACGTATACAGAAGTGAAACATCGAAAAACTTATCGGCTCCGTCCCGAGTTGGCTCTTGAGTTCATCCCCTCCTCCGCTTCGCCCCTCTCTTAACCTTCTCTTCAAGATAATGGAATCTATTTCCGTGTCAGGCGTCTATTTATTTTCAAAGGGCGCTGATAACACCGAGCTTCTGGTATTTGGGCGTATACTCGGGCCAAAGCAAGCGGAGGGTGGGAAGTAACTGAAGGGGAAACCCGGTGGAAATCCGGGCTCCGCTCGTATCGATGAAGATGATTCGTTAGGAATTTTGTTTTTTTTTTCATCGCATTTTTGTGTAATTTATTTTATGTATTTGTTGTACGTATTAATTATTCAATATATTTTTAGTTGATTATATTATTGATTCAGTAATATGATAAATAAAAATATAATAAAATTGAATATAATTGATGACGTATAAGTGAGTAACGTCCAAACGATTTTTCACTGTATTTAATTAATTAAACATTAAAACTTCTATAATATTATTAATTGTCTTGATATAAATATTTGGTAAATTAAAAAAATAATCCTTAATATATTCCTTTATTAAAGATTATTACTTCATTTTAATTATTACTTAGAATATTTATTGACATTTTATACCAATATTTATTATTGTTTAATTACTAATATTTGTTAATGTTTCTTAATAATTTCTTATTACGTATTCATATTTATTAACTTTTTTTTATTATTCTTTGTTATGACGCATTATTGATAAAAAACGACAAACGAATTGGCAAGATATTTAAACGCGATGAAGCTCCTAATAAATGTTCAATAAACTTTGGTACGGGGGGAAGTTACGAGCGAGCGAAAAAGGCGCAACGTTCGCGTAAAGTGGAGGATGACGGGAGGTTAGGGAGAACTTCGAGTGCCATCAACGTCGCAGCATCAGCAGACCTGTCGTCAAAGGGTTTGCGAGACCCAGCGAATGCAAGAAGAAGGAGAAAACGGTTTATCATAAATGTGTCGTGACGCGCGAGCCGGCTCTTCTATAAAATTGCCACTTTTCCATCTGGCCTATATCCGGAGGCTTATGAAAGCGCATACGCGGCTCGTCCGCAACTTCCAAAGTCCCACCTCGCGTTGTTCTCCTGGTACGCGAGGGCTTTTTTTTCTTCTTTTATTTTTCAATTCTTTTTTTTTTTCATTCTTTCTTTTTTATCGCTCTGCCTTTTTTTCCACGTGGTTTGCCGCGATATTTGTGAGCGTACGAGCAATTATATTCTACGGCTTTCACGTCCTCTATTCGATTCCCCCTCCTCATTCTCTCCTCTGTTTTCTTTCTTTTTCCTCTTTTGGGGAGGTACGACTGTTACGATCACTTCAATTTTCGGAATCGTAAATTTTTGTATTTTGTTAACGGATTTGTGCATCGTTTACCCAAATTTGAGATATTTTAAATTTCATTGTTGCTAGTATGAAATTGGAAAGTCGTTGTCTCTAAAATAATTAATAATTTCGTTACTTTGTTTCTTTTGTATATTTGTTTAATTAATATTAATTTTACTTATTATATTATATATAATATGTATATAATTTTCTTATATTTATAATATTTATTGTTTTTATTAACATTTGTTAATACACGTTTATATTATTAATTTTGTATATACGATTTTTACGTATGCACGCTTATTTGTTTATACATTTTAACGTATATTTGTCTTTCGAATATTTTCACGATCAAACCTAACCTATTTTTAATAAAATTCGACGATGAGAAATGCAACGTCATTCTCGCGATGTTTTGCGACGTTGCGAGAGAAATCGCGT
The DNA here is from genome assembly GCA_030523105.1 of Ophioninae sp. A BG-2022a. Lineage (NCBI taxonomy): Eukaryota > Metazoa > Arthropoda > Insecta > Hymenoptera > Ichneumonidae > Ophioninae sp. A BG-2022a. The sequence continues at coordinate 1,695 of JAPYZI010001902.1, read as the reverse complement.
TGATGCGACCGCTTAGAGAATTTTTGTTTTTTTTTTTTTTTCTTCACTCCGTTCCAGGGAGGAAACGACTATCGATCGCCCTGTGAGGAAAAACGAGGGACTGAGTACCGACCGCTCAGTTACGATTACTCCCACACTTATACGTATACGCACCACCCTCTTTCTCACTCAATCTCTGTCCATCCATCCATGGATCGCCTTCTGAAACTTTCCTTCTTTTCATCCTTTTCTCGTCCACTTTCTCCGGTGATAAAATTTCTCCCGCAGCCTAGTTTCATTTTCGTCCATCTATAATCTCGAAGTGAATATCGCGATTAGCGAATTATTAGAAATAAAAAAAAAGAGGGAGTACGATATTACGTTTACCGAAAATCTTTTATTTTTCCGCAACTTTTTTTCCGCCAACGACCGAGTTTTTCACGCGTTGACTTTTCAAATTTCCCGTGCTACGTATATTCGATTATCGATTTTAAGGGTCCGTCCATCCGTCTGTCTGTCAAGATCCTTTATCTCGGAAACGCATGGAGATATAAACAATCTCGGCATTTACAAAATTTTGAAAAAAAATTGTGCAGATTATGGTTACCATGGGAGAAATTGCGAGCTAACATCCATCGTATTGTACTTTCACAAATTTCCCGAGCATAAACCACTGAAGCGGTGAAAAGTACACATTTCGAGCTTTGTTTAATCTATTTTGATGAAGAAATGGCGTAGAAATTGGTTTTCGAAATTTTTTACATAAATGTGACAAAAATTTATCACCAGAGCTCAAAATCTTATCGACGATCAAGAAAACTCAGTTAAACGAGTTTCTGACTGGTACGAACAGAGAGCGCAGCGGCTCTCCGTTCGTACCGACTGTGCTTGCATCCTTCCGAAGAATCAATATACTTTTTGACTTGTCACTTATTCACTTCGCTAATTCGTAATCTCCGTCGTTACGATAGCTACCGTAAGCTGCAGCAGGGAAAAATGTCCAAAGAATATTTTAGAAAATTTTTTTGCATTTTCCTGGTATAATTTTGTATTTTTGGCAAAAAGTCGGGCATATTCGTAATCAGCAGAAAATTTCCGATTGAATACACCATTTTAAGAGGTTAAAAACGGAAAAAAAAATTTTCGACCTCCCCCGGCCACTTTTCCAGAATCTCAAAAATTGCGATATTTCAAAATATCGTAGCGTGAGCTTCTCATATGCTATGGAGGTTCAATGGGGGTGTTTGGAAAAGGTTTTTGCCTGACTTAGATAATGGCGTTGGATTCGTATCGATATCTCTTGTAGTTTTCCCGGAAAGTCCACTTGAAAAATCGCAAAAAAAGAGGCAAAGGGGTATGTATGGAAAAATTTGCAAAAATCGATGGTTCATCTTTAAAATTCTGCCAAAAATCGAAAAATTGTCGGATTTTAATGATTAAAAAAACATTTTTAAGAGAAAATCATAACGAAGGGATTGAGCGCAGGGTGGAGTGTCAAATCCTAAAGGGAAAAAAGTTATCGATGATTTAGTGAAAAAACTTATTTCGCCCAAAAATCGAAAAAAATTTTGGATTTTTAATATTTTTTTTATTGGTCCATTTCGATGTAACTTTGTACCCTGAACACGAATATACCATTTATTTCCCCCAAAACCCAAAATTTCTCGGAAAAAATGTCGAAAAAACAGTTTAGAAAAGGTTTTTCCCATTTTCCCA
>JAPYZI010001901.1:0-32562 GCA_030523105.1 Ophioninae sp. A BG-2022a | reverse complement strand
GAATTTCAAAGTTGGACCATCGATTTTTGCAAATTTTTCCATACATACCCCTTTGCGTTTTTTTTAGCCATTTTTCAACTGGACTTTGCGGGGAAACTAAAAAAGGTATCGATATAAATCCAACGCCATTATTTAAGTTAGGCAAAAAGCTTTTCCAAACTCACCCATTGAAAGTCCATAGCATATAAGAAGCCCACTGTACGACCTTTTGAAATATCGTGATTTTTGAGATTCCTGAAAAGATGGCCTGGGGGGTCGAAAAAATTTTTTTTCCGTTTTTAAAGTATTAAAAGGGTGTATTTGATCGCAAATTTTCCGCTGATTACGAATACACCGAAATATTTGCCGAAAGTACAAAATTAGACTGAGAAAACGCGAAAAAACGTTTCCAGAATATTTGTTTGCCTCATATCCCTAGAAATGGGAGAGTTCCACGCGAATGAAACGGTGGATTTATCATCAAGGTATAAAAATACATCAACATGGACCGTGGCGATTAAAGACATTTGGCAATAAATTATTATTACTATTGTGAAATTTGATGGTCCTGAAAAAGTAGTAAATAATTATAAATAAATCATTACATAATTATTGAAAACATTACATTATATATAAAATTAATAAATTATAATAAATAAATAATTAATAAATCTAATATAATGAATTAAATAATAATGTATTAATAATTATTATTTCCTTATTAATATATCAATAAATTATTATAAATCTAAATAATTATTATACAGCGATTAATATATTAATAAATGATTATAAATCTAAATAATAACGATTAATAATAATATATAAATAATAATAAATTATGAAAATCGAAATGACCGAACGACGACCGGTTATTAATAATTGTAATCAGAAGGAGGTAATCGAGTAACGAAAGAATCGGTGACTCCCTTTGTTGGTGCGTCATTAAGGGGAGGGGTTGGCCGGTCGGGGTTGTTACAGGGCAGTGGCGCAGGCACAAATGAGTGGGGGTAATAATCCCCGTAAGGATTCGGGGTACGACGGTGCGGCTAGCAGCGGTCTGATGCAAGAGACAACCGAGAGAAACTCGAGTCCGAATCCCCGTGGTGTTATCTCGGCAGCGTCGTCCTCGACCTCCTCGTCGCCTCCGCCGTCGGTATCGCGCGGAGGACCACCGAGCATAAGTTCGCAGATAACGACGAAGAAGAACGGGAACGGACCGAGCGGTAAGCAAGAGCTCAAGAGGCTCAAGAGCGCGACCGCACTGTTGCCATTGCAGTTGGCTCGGAGTCCGAGCTCCCTCACTGTCACCGGTGGATCCTGCAAAAACAAGGACAAAAAGAACTCGGCGACCGGCTCGAGATTCACGATATGCAAAGCGAACAAGGCCAGCAAGAAGAAGAGGGAAAAAAGCTCCGCGAAAAAGGAGAGAAAAGCCACCAAGACACTCGCCATTGTTTTGGGTAAGATTTTTCAACGAATGAACCCAAACAAACCCAAACAATTACGAACGAACCAAAATATTCATAAACAAACCCAAACAAACTCAAGATTATCGTCGTTGTTTTTATATCAACAAACATAAACAAACTTGAAACACTCGCCATTGTTTTGACCCAAACAAACCCAAACAAATTCAAGATTCTCGCCGTTGTTTTAACCCAAACAAACCCACACAAGAACAGGTGAAAAAAAAAACAAGAGAAAGGCCATCAAGAAACTCGCCATTGTTTTGGGTAAGATTTTTCCCCAAACAAACCCAAACAACGACGAACGAATCAAAACATTCATAAACAAACCCAAACAAACTCAAGATTATCGTCATTGCTTTTATATTAACAAACATAAACAAACTTGAAACACTCGCCATTGTTTTGACCCAAACAAACCCAAACAAATTCAAGATTCTCACCATTGTTTTAACCCAAACAAACCCAAACAAGGCCAGTAACAAGAACCGCCGAAAAAAGCTAGAGAAAGGCCATCAAGAAACTCGCCATTGTTTTGGGTAAGATTTTTCCCCAAACAAACCCAAACACATCCAAACAAACTCAAAACACTTTTCATTGCTTCTAATCTAATTGCAGAATAATTGATAATTCATCATTTTTTACCTCCGTGTTTAAAAAGTCGTTCGAATTATCCATTTTCGCGTTTGCCGTTACCAGGTGTCTTTCTTATATGCTGGGTGCCATTTTTTACGTGCAACGTGATGGACGCGCTCTGCGTTAAGCTCGAGACCGACTGTCAACCAGGGGTTACCGCTTTCATCGTCACCTCATGGCTCGGTTACATGAACAGCTTCGTCAATCCCGTTATCTACACGGTGTTCAATCCTGAATTCCGGAAAGCTTTTCGAAAGCTCATCAGCGTTTGAAAACGAGCGTTACGTTTTCATTAACGGGCTTGGTTCGTGAACGTCACTTTAGGAACTATCGAGCGAACGTGCCGTGACAGTATTACGAGAGAAAGTGAGAATAAAAGAGAAGTGGGGGGCGGAGGGGGGGGGGGAGAAAAAAAGATGTGCAGAAATTTGATTTTGAAAAAGTACCGTCCCTGATAAGCCAAATATATCAAACGTTAGACGACCTTCCATCATGGAATAGCCTCGCAACCAAACGGATTTTAGGTTAGGTCCTGATTCCGCCATTTTGTTTCAGAAAAACAACCAAAGATCGTGGAAACAACCAGGAACGAAATAAAAAAAAAAAATTTTTTTAAAAACAACGTATTTGACACGTATTTTTTAGATTTTTAATTTGTTTAATTTTTAAATCGTCGTTATTTATTATTTAACGTTGAAAATTGACCATACGTAAAACTTAAAATTCCTGGTCATATTTCTGCACGTGGGAATGGGGGAAGGAGAGAAAATGGAAAATACAAAAAATAAATAGCAATGTATAGCAATATTTATTTATTTATTTATTTCGTCGCTCAATAAAAAGGAAAAAAAAGAGACAGAAGGAAAGAATAAAAGTGAGAAAAAACGTTACGATAAGAAATCAAGCTGGAAGATAAATAATTATAAATATTGTAAATATGAATTTTTCGTTGGCAATTTTGCTACACACGTAAAAAAAAAAAAAGAAAAAAGAAAAAATACAGTAAGTACGAAGTTTCTCCGACGTGATGCTCGATCGAATGGTAGAATCAAAATCGACGAAAAAAAAAAAAAAAAGAAAACATATCATTGATGCGAGATTGCCGAAAGAGATCGAAAAGAAAAAAAAAAGGGCGAAGAGAAATAATTAGACTTAAATATTTCGGAGGCAATAAAACGCGTCGAAATGCGGTGGCATTTTTTCTTCCAATTAATAAATAAATTTATTTATTTATATAAATATATATATTCCTGTGTTTATTTTTTTATTATTTTTTCTCCGTTTCGAAAGTCAGCTGACGAGAACGTTCGTAATTACGAAGAGATCGAAAGTCGAACCGTTAAATAGACGATTAAACAAAAAAAAAAAAAAAAACGTAGCGAGTGCCGATACCTAAATAAATAGACGAATAATGGACGCCAAATGAGAGACGAACAAAAAAAAAATAAAATAAAATCATCTCTCCATCGTCAGTGTGCCGATTTCGAAAAATGAATTTCACAAAAAACAACCAAAAAAATTGAGTTTAAAAAAAAAAGTGAAAAAAAAAGAAACAAAAATCACACGCACGCGCACTCGAAAACGACGCAATAGGACATTTCTTACTAACCTCGCGTAAGGATCGCTGTATTTTTCTAACCTGATACGTTTCCCTTCTGTAAATAAAAAAAAAAAACTATAAATACGTGGATAAAAAAAGAGGAGTATTATTATTATTAATATTATTATTATTATTATTATGGTTATTATTATTATTATTATTATTATTTATATTATTATTATTATTTATATTATTATTATTATTATTATTATTATCGATCGTGTGCGAACATACGAAAATGTCAACTTGACAGGTATGACAATGACACACGTTGCGCTCTCGTAACGAATGTACTCTGTGTAAATACGAAAAAAAAACCAGAAAGAAATAACAATAGAATATTATTCGCGACTATAGTGGTTTAGAAATTTTTTTTCCTCGCGATTCTTCGTCGACGAAAATTCAATTTTTTTTTTAATATGGCGAAACAATACCGTGGAAAAAATGACGCCATTTTTACAGAGCCCTGGAATTTGAAAATTTTCACGACTCCCGGACACGAGTTCACGTGCACACACGAGAGGGATTCGAACCAGATTTTTTTTTGGGGTAGAAAATTGAAATCGATTTTTGGATTTTTTAAAAATTCTTATATTTTAAAGAAAGTTAAAAATTATGAATTTTGTTTTTCTGTTTTGTAAATAAAATTGATTTTTTAGTTTGTCGTTTGTTGTTTTTCGTATTTAAAAAAACAACGAAAAATTATGATGATAATTTGTTGCTTTTTTATTTCATAATTGAAAATGGAAAAAAAAATTATTAAATAATTAAGTAAAATCTTAATCTCGTTACGTGACTCAATTAAATTTGTTATTTAATAATTTAACAAGAAATGAACATTTTACCATTTTTATTATACTTATTTTATAACTTTTATATTTTATATATTATGCAAATCAAGAAAATTCCGAAAATGATTTTTTTTCTATGGAGAAAAAGGGAACTTTTGTTGGAGTTTGTTTGGGTTTGGTATGATAAAAGAAAAACGTTTTTTTATCTTTGTTTTCTTAATAATAAAAATAAAGAAAATTATTTTCCTCGTTTTTTTTAAGGGAAAAAATAGAAAAATATATTTCCCTCCTTTTTCTATGGGAAAAAAAAATAAAATCGTCACCAAAGAGCAGACCCTCCCCATAAAAAAAAACCACACACACACATACACACGTGTGTTCCTGCGCGAAAGTACACGTGAGACCATGAAAATACGATATGTACAGAGCGAGAAAAGAAGGTTGTAAAAATAAAAAAAAAAAAAAGAAAAAAAAAAAAAAAAAAAAAAAAAAAAAATGTTTTAATAAAAAAAAAAAAAAAAAAAAAAAAAAAAAAAAAAAAAAAAAAAAAAAAAAAAAAAAAAAAAAAAAAAAAAAAAAAAAAAATGCAAAGTGTCGAACAACGATGACACTTAATTGTACCGTAAAAAAAAACATTCACACACGAAACCTCACGAGTGAAAAAAAACTGACGAGTAAGCTACGCTAAAGATAGAAAAAAAAATACAAAAAAAAAAACAAAAAATTATCGCGTGTAGAATACAGGCTCAATGACCTGACGTAATACTCACACAGGAGCGATTCGACGCAGGGTTCACGTAGCGAATCATCGCACGGAGAGGCTTGAGCAAACCTTACATATATAAATATATATATTTTTTTTTCAATTTTTTTTTTCGCCTCTCATGGACGCAATTGTTGAAATAAATAAAAGAAAAAGAAGGAGAAATGAAGAACGACAAAAAAGCCACGAGGCAAATTAAAAGAAACGAGAGAAAAAAAATATATGTCTATCGCATTTTTATTCACCCCTCACTCTCGATTGAAATGCAATTTTCAATTTCCCTTTATTCCAAAATCGTTTTTTTTTTAATTTGGAAAAATAAAGAAATATTTTTTTATTTTTTTTTTGCTGCATTATTTATCTATTTTATCTATTTTTTTAGGCTAATCTGTCAACTAATTTTAATTATGTTTTAAAATGAGCTGACATTTTATTAGGGCGAATTAATTACCTGACTCGCTAATTATTTCGAGTATTCTTTTTTACACGTACTTCCCAAACGTTTTTCAATGAATTTAATTTATTTAAATTCTGAAGGTTCGATTCTTTTAATTTGTTATATTGCTTACTTCGTGAATAAAATTGTTTCGACATTTTAACAGACCAACAGCAAAAATAATCATTAAATTTATTTATTACGTTCAAACAATCTTATAAACTGACACAATATATGAATAAAAAAAATTACGGAAATTCATTAAATTAAATAAAAGTCTAAGAATGTTGCCACTTATTCGAAATCCATTTAGCAATCCTCGACCAACAACAAATTAATCAAAAATAAAAAAAAAACAATTCAACGACATTTCACTCCCTAAAAAATTCAATTTAATTAAATTTGCACTTAATATCAATTTGGTTGAAATTAAATTTAAACAAATTACCGAATAGTTATTTCAATGATTTCCGAACAGGTAAAAAAACAAATAGAAATTGTTCCTTGTTTTTGTATTAAATTCAGGGGGCAAAAATAATTGAATTATAATTTGCAAAATCAGTCCTACATACATATATATCTATATAAATATACAGGGTGAAAAATGATCGTTCTCGAGTTTTCGAGTGTACGTAATTAAATAACAAAATTGAAGAATGGTCGTAGCACAATTTCAATAGAAAATATGACAATGAAAAGTATTTTTCGAAGACAGGAAAGAGTCCGAGGATTAAGGAGTCGTCGACAATCACGGAAACAAAGTACGTAATAAGCTTGTTGCGTCGAGCTAATTTGAGCGTTCGTAATTTTTGGTCCTTAAGTTGGCGGAAGCTCGAGCGTACGAAAGAGTAGTTGTCATTGAAAACCACGGTTTCTCGTGAGGAGCTTGAAGCCCTTGAGAATTGAGTATTCGTGAGAAACGACAGGATGACGAGGCTAAAGGGGGGGGGGGGGGTTGAATAAGAAAAGGAGCTGGGGGTGGAAAAGGGGTTCGTTCGACGAGGGTTGAATCAGCCAAGGAGCAAATGCCTCGGAGCACTTCGAGAAGAAAAGCAGTTCAACGAGAAGCTCCCCTCCGATTGTTGTGCTTCAAGGGCCCCGAAGATCTTGTACTCCAGGTGTAGATTCGAATTCAATATAATCGTCGAGCTATCACAAGCGAATTCATATCGTCACGGCCGAGTGGAAAATGCTTTAAGACCTCGAGGTTGTACGGAGGCTTCGTCGTAAGTCACCCTATTGCGATCCTATCCCCTCCCCCCCCCACCACTTGGCCCGTTTAGTCAGCCCACATCCTTTTTTCTCCTTCGAAGCTCTCTCAGTTATTAATTCCTCTGATGCATTCTTATTGCACTATTCTATTATTATCATTCGTTATTGATATTATTATTATTGTTATTATTATTATTATTCTTGTTGTGTTCACATTGGTTTCACAATTCTCGGTTTTAGCCGGATGTTATTGTTATTATTATTATTATTATTATTATTAAATTAATGTGATCATTTATTATGTCTGGGATTTTTGGTTAATTTTTACTGATATTGTTTTAGTTTTTTATCGTTTATGTTCTTAATGAATTATTTCTGGTATTTATTCGTTCATTTATTTACTTATTTATTTATTTGTTTGTTTGTTAATGGTATTATTATTCAATTAATATTATTTTTATTCACTGAAGAAATATCATATTCCTGTTTTTTTTTATTTTAGTGAATTTTGGGGATCTTCTGAATTTGTTTGTTTGTTTGTTTTTTTTTTATACTGGCGTTTTAATCGATCTAAATTGTGTGTTTGCAGACTTGTTGATACTTTATTAATTATTATGGACTCTAATTGGCTAATTAATATTACAATTTTTTAATAATTATAATAATTATTATTATTATTTCTCTTATTAGTATCGTTGTTTCTAATTTGTAATTCTTTAACGTTTAAGGTTTTGGTTCGTATAGTTTATTTCTCATTATCTGGTAACTTTTATTATTACTTTGTACATTTGCCCAAAAATTGGGCATCATAAATTCTATGTCCATCATCGTTCTTTTTGTTATTTCACTCTCTCTCTCTTTCTCTGTCTCTCTTCCCGACGTTGATGTTGTGCACAATGCTCAGCAATCCTTTTGATTATGATTCACGTTTCCAAGAGCTTTTGGAATTTCATGGGTTTCTGGAAGAGGTACGAGAGGGAAGGTTTGAAGGAGGTTAGGGAAGGGTGATCCTTTTGTACTCGAGTGGATGTGCAGCTGTAGGTTCATGATTTTGGAATGAAAAATCCAGGCGTATATTCCAATGTCAGTTCGGAATGACTGGAGTGGGTTGAATCCCATTCCGGATGAATCCCATTGGGAAATCCATGGTTTTCAATATTAATCCTCGGACTTGGCTTTTCCCGAATGCAAATACGTACGTTCCGAGACAAAAGTAGAATGATCAAAAGGTCCGGCCGGTACGTTGTTTTTTTTTTTTTTATTTCACTTGGATGTCCTCACAATCGCCACACGGATTGTCCGAAGGGAATCTACGAAAGGGCATGAACAATTGACGTTCGAAGAGAACGGACCTCCTCCATTGGCGAATTGATGAGGGTCGAGATCAAACTTGGATCTTACCTTGGCGAAACCATTGGATCCTAAATTTATGGATGTCGTTTCTCTTGAGGCGTCTCCACCGTTGGTAAGAGGCCTGTACTCGATTCCACCAAAACCTGCCAGTTGAAGCTCCAATCCTGAAATCAAGTTTGGTCAATGAAACCTTCAGGAGGAATTACGCTGTCAATTTTATCTGCTGGATGAAAAAAACTGCCGACATATTCCAGCCATTGGCCAATGTCTGTTAAAACTGGATGCTGATCACGGTTAAGAACGTCGTTGAAACTCGTTCAAAGCAATTAAGTTGAATCACGACTTTTGGTAGGCGAGTTTATCAGCCGTTAAAAGTTGAAGGTCATTCTTACTCTGGATATGAGGATTGACCTCCTGTCCTCCCAAATAAACCCAAACACATTCCAGTTGAGCTATTGTTCAATCTTTTCAAACTGGAATGTTGATGACATCGAAAAACGTCATTCGAGCACTTTGTCATTCAAAGCCATTGGGTTCAATTGGATCTCTGATTGGAAGAAGAGTTTATCAGCCATTAAAAGTTGAAGGTCATTCTTACCCTGGGTAAAAGGAACGTTGGTCTGCTGTTGTCCCAAACTCGCGTATTGCCCAAGTTGCGGAAGATACTCGTTGTGTGCAAAATGCCTCAACGGTGAAAACTGATTGGACTGAAGAGCAGTCAATTGATGATCGATAGGGGAGTATCGAGGCTCGCGATCCAGTTGGATAAGATTCCCGGTAAATTTCACCGAAGGTACATTCCCAGCTGGATTGAGAAAAAAAAAATTGATGTTTTACGGAATGTTCGTGTGGCCTGAGCCAATTAAAGAATCACGATAAACCTACAAGCATAGCTGTTCAAATTGATCCCCTGATCAGCCGGATTCAGGAATTTAGGTACGACAGTGTTCGGAACGTAATTGACCGTTTGTCCAATCGTCGAGAGACCGGAAATCTTCAGTTCTGATAAATCAGTGTATTTGGGCGATTGATGATGCTGGATGAGAGATTGGATCCCGTTGAAAGCAGCTTCCTGTTGCGGCGAATTGTAAGTGTACCGTATTTTTGGCTCTTCCGGCATACGATACTTGAATACGTAGTTCAGCAGAGCTCCAGGTACTTCCGGTCTTGATTCACTTTGGAAGTAGGCTGGAGACGCCACGTCCATTGTTTGCCTAAAAAGAAAAATAAAAACCCGAATTATTGATCAGACTGAAGGTGGACGTATTGGCGCGTTTCTGGAGTGGAGCCAAGTACAAGTAACGGTTGGAACATCTCAAGAAACTAGGATTATAAGATTGACCAGCCTAGTTGACTAGGAGGTGGCAAAAACCTAGCTTTTCCATGGAACTTTAATTGGCAGGTCAATTTCCAGGTCAATTGGGTTTGCTTGGAATGCCTAAAGAATTGGCAAAGAGGATAGCAAACGTTATTCACTTGTTGGCTTGAAGAGTATCATGCATGAGTCCTTGATGAACATTGTTGTCGTTTTCCACGCTGTTGATCCCCATAGAAGTACCGGATATAGGACCAGAAGTGAAAAGCACTTTAGGCGTAACACTGGTGGAAGCGGAAGTTGAAATGGTTACCGGGTTGGAACTCCCACCACTGATCGATCCTCCATCAACCAGCTAAAAGCAATTTGGTGAATTAACGTCCGTAGACCTTCCCGGGTTTCCCGGTTCGACCTTTCGACCTTCCTAAACCGAACTCACATTCTCGTTGGTCTGACGTTGGTTATGGGTCATCGGATTGTCCGATGTTGATTGGCTCGGTGTCGAACGAACGTCCGGTGCCAAAGTTACGGAAACGTGACTGCTCGTGATGGACGATTGGACGTTATTGGGGCTTGGAGTTTCCTGGATGTTGGACTTTATGAAATTGGGAGATTGGGTCGCCGCTGTTGACATTTCGGTTATCATCATACCGGATGAAAGTCTTGAGGAATCTTCTTCCAATGGCAAAACGGACGATGGTATAGATGCGTAACCCAAACCGTGATTGCCTGCGCCAAAAGAAACGACCCTAGAAACTGGACGGGTCATCAATGCCTGGGGTGAAATGGTGGACGAAAAAAGCTGGGGTAACTCACCGTACTTGAGGTAATTAGAGTGACCACCGTAGGAGAGTGGTTGACGATGCTCTTTCGGGTAACGATGATGAGCCAAGCCACGGCTCTCTTGAGTGAAGAGCAGTTCGTCCTTGAAGGGTCTGGCGTCATCGTGAAAAGGTCTGGGTTCATTCCTCAGACCTGATGGTTCTTCTCTGAAGGGTCGATTCTCTCTGAAACCGGATGGTTCGTCGCTGTAGGGTCTGACCTCGTTTCTGAAGAGTCTAGAGTCATCGCGGAACGGTCTAGGTCCGTCGTAACTTCGGAGATCATCTCTAAAGAGCTTTGGTTCATCCCTGTATGGATTGTCTCTGAAATTCCTCAGGTCGTCCCTGAAGGGCCTTGGTTCATCCCGGAAAGGTCTCCCCTGGAAATGTCCAGGTCTTTCGCGCATCAAGCCATCTCGGTAAAGACGCTCGTCCCGGAAATTCCTAGGGTCTTCGTTGAAACCCCGATTTTCGTCCTTGAAGTTTGGATTCTCGTCCCTAAAAGGGCCAATCTCGTCTTCGCTGAAAGTACGAAGGTCCTCCTTGAAGCCTTCTCTAGCTTCGTCCTTGAAACGATCATCGCGGAATCTTGATTCTTCGCGACCAGAAAATGACGGACGATACTCGCGAAAGGTTTCCGGCTGATACGTTTGACGTTGTCCAGGTGGTGGTCCAGCTTCCCGGAATAATCTTGGCTGATCCCGAAATGGCAAATCTTGATAAATTCTTGGTCCCCCGAAGGAACGAAAGTCAACGGCGAAACCGGGCACTGGATCTCTGAGAGCTGCCGCGATGGTGCTCGTCACCACCAAAATCATCTGCCATCAATGAATCCTAATTTCATCATTCTTCATTACGCTAATAGACGCCTTGATTACTCATCCGAACACTTACCAGACTCTTCATCCGTTCTGCCTTTCGTTGTCCTCTTTTAATCGTGGAAACCAAAAACAACGTTTTCAGGGTCCTCCAATGATGTCCGTCAGGTTTGATGGCTAGCTGGTAACGTTCTGTCGATAAATCGATCGAGCCAACTTTATATAGGCTTTCCTACGATGGAACTCTCGATTTCTTTAACACGGTGCGGTTCACCCCGGATCATCGATCTTCCTTGTCTCCATCCCCACTTTCCTGATCAAGACAACATCCGTCAACGCCTCCGGTGTGCAAAACGGACAAAACCGTAACCAGACATAGCTCACGATCTCGTACGACTCCAACGATCCCTTTCCATCGTGTCATCAGACAGTTCACATGCTGGACCAGTTCCAACCTGCTGAACCGGTCACGAGCGTTCCTCTTCCGTCGGGCTTGTAGAACTTCGAAGGAAAGTGACAGCCAATGATCCATGTTCCGGACCAAACCTGGCGGGACGTTGATCCAATTTGTATATACACCCAACGTGCTTCATCCACATCTCGTCTCTACACGTTTATAGACCAGGCAAATGTCAAGGCTGTTGGTGACGACCGGAAGACTACTGGTCACGTTTTCAATCCAACACTTGTGGACAAGCTCTCAAGCTATTTTTGGGAAAACCTTCAAGCTTTTTATCAACCCAAACCCAAACAAACTGAGTTTCTATCAGCAAAGTGTCTTCAAGTCAGAGTCATAACTTTTTCAGGATTAAGATACCTTGGATGTCGACATAACGATCACAACCATTTATATATTTATAAAATATATATTTTTTAACTTTTAATCCTTTTTTTATTTTTGTATAAGTACTTTCGTATTATTTTCATTTTATTATGATTATATTATTATTTTATTCTTAATTTCTTTATTTTTGTATAACGTATCTATTTGTTATTATAATTATCTTGCCCCATAGTTTTACTAAGGTAAAATAAACTTTATCATCATCATCATCATCATCATCATCATCATCATCATCATCATCATCATCATCATCACCAGTTGGTCAAGTTATTTCCAAGCGACACCGAGATCCAGGAAGCTCGTTGATGACTGGATATCCATTTGATGAAACAGACCAGTCTTTTACCCTCTAAGTCCAGATGCTAGGCTTGGATACTCTAGAGGTATCTTGATGACTGGATTTCCATGCGACAAAAGCAACAACGACTTTTCAGCTTCCAGGTCCTTTTCAGCGATTAGACTGGATCCTAGAAAAAACCACTCAATGATAACTGGACTTCCATTCCAAAAACAAAAATGATCTTTCAGCTTCCAGGTCCTCTTGAGTAGTTAGGCTAGATGTACGAAAAAAAAAAATCGGATGATAACTAGACTGGATATTCATCGCAGTTGAAACTAGAGTGGACCTTTCAGTCCGTAGGTCCGGATATTCTTGGTAGTCAGGGAAGTGGATCCTGAATGGAGCAACTCCGTTAGAAGTGTGACCAGATCGGTATCTCAGCAGGCAATTTCCGTTGCAGCTAGAGGATTCGTTGCTGGCTATCGTCCATCTCGTTATAATGGGTCCACAGGTAGAATTTAGGAAGAGAGCTCGTGTATCACGTTTCCCAGTCTTTACAGCCTCTTGGATGAGGCACGTAAACCTGGTGAGCATCTGGTTAAGGGGAATGAGGTGACAGGGCCCTGGCCAAGTGTGCGTCTCTACCCTGTTGGTGTCCGTACGTGTGGATCTGTATTGGATAGTAGGAGGGTTTCTGATGGCTGCTGGGTAAACTTCTGATGTTTGGGTTTAAGGGGTTCCTGGTGGTTGAATATCCTACCACCTCTTGGGGCTCTTATCACGATGAAATATGGGGAGGCTGGAATCGTTGGTGACTCTCGCTGTCCTCCTCAGGTATCTCGCAAGCTCCTCTCAAGATTTTCTCTCTCGTGTACACCGTGATAACGAACGAGTATAAACCCAAACGTGGAGGCGGCGGAGGGGGAGGGGAGGGGGATTAGACCGATCATCCGTGGTAGAATGTACGAGCCATGAAGTCGTACGACTACCGAATAGGTGGCTCGTGAAAGACCCAGACGGGACAACACGGCAAAACCCTGACACCCCTGAAGGTACTCTTTGTCAGTTTTGCCGGCTCGTTGAACGCCGATATTGGTGGAGAGTGATCTTTCATCGTTGATGACGATCGTATCTGAGATTGATTTTATCGAGAGATCTTTCGATCACCTTTTATTTAACGCTCGGTCGTCAGGTTTGTTTGGGTTTAAAGAGGGATGGAGATTACGAGAAATCGACACTTTTCGGGACTTGATTTATTAATTAATTATATTATGAATTATTAAGGAATTAATTAATTGATCAATGATATTACAAATAATTGATTTATTAATTAAGTAATAAAATAATTGAATAATTTATTCATTCATTCCTTCATTCATTAAATAATTGCAAAATTAATTAATTTATTCATTCATTAATTATATTATGAACTACCAATGAATTAATTCATTAATGATATTACGAATCATCACCGAATTACTTAATTAATTTTATTTATTATAAGATAAATCAAAAAAATTAACAAACAAAATTTATTTATTTACTTATTTATTACAAAAACGTCAATTATTTTTCTAAATTTTCTTCAAGATCCCAACATTTTTCGAATATCTTTTTAAAAAACAATTTTCACGAACCGAAACTTTTTTCTTCAACCAACGAGTACAAACAAAATTGTATGAAAAGTACGAACGTAATTAATGGGGAATAAAAAAAAAACCAAACGAATCACTCGCAAGGGTGTTTGCCAGTAAAGACGACGGACTGGAAAATTCGCGATTCCCTGGGCAAAATGTACACCCGGAGGATTTTGCAACAGAGGAGTGGGGGGGAGCAGAGGGGTTAAGGGCTTGCGTGTGGCGTTCTGTCCGACGGACCCTTTGGTGGATCAGACACGGCCCTTAACTTAATCCAAGCTTACGGGGCAGGAGATGGTGGGTGGCGAAGGGGCGGGGGGGGGGTATTTCGTGAGAAATCCACTTTAAAATCCTCGAGGAGGAAACTTTTGATTGAGAGAGAAAGAAAAGGAGGGAAACAGGCTGGGAGAAATTATTGTCCGGCATAACTTTTCTCCTTTGTTCATTCCGGACTGCGAGAGTCCGCAGGCTTAAGGGGAAACAGTGATCATTAAAAAAAAAAAAAAAAAAAAGATGCCGGAGCTCGTTTATTTTTTTTTTTGCCTCTTGGAAGCTCGAAAAGCGAGAAAAAAAATTCCAGCTCGAAAGCTTTTGGAATTTTTCTTCGATATATATTTTTATTTTTATTTTTATTTTTTTTTTTGTTTTTTTTTAATTCTCAAACGAATCGAACGCCCGAATGATCGTCCGTGGATTATATCTTGCTGGGGAATAAAACGGGATAAGATAATCTCCTTTGAACGCGCACCATACACACGGCGAATATTCTTCAAAGACCATCGCCATTTTTTTTTTTCGCCGGAAGCCTCTTATCCCAAGCTTTTATACCTAAGAAAAATAATCCTCTCTCGCTGCGCAGCTTGTCCGTCTCACCTCCGTACGGATAACCCTCGCATCCGAATTTTCAATTTAATTTTCGTGCGGATCTTTCATCGCGGATTTTTTTTTTTTTGTGAGCGAAACGCGAAATAAATTGAGGAGATGGGGTTTATGAAGAAAAAGAAGGTTTTTCTTCCTTCGAATTAAACATATTTACTTTTTTTTTTAAATAAATATTATTTTGTTAAATATATTTGCTTTTTTAAAATAATGTTTTTTTCCTTGAAATAAAAATAGATTTTTTTTATAATTATGTTTTCGCGAAATAATATTTACTTTACTTGTAATAATTTTTAATAGTAGTTATTAATGTAACTTAATTTTAGTTCTCTTTTTTAATGAATTTCTTTTTTCATTTCCTCTAAAAAGAATTGAATAGAACGTATTCAAGTTTTCTTTAAATAATAAGTTTATAAAAAAGGCATTAATTAATTAAATATTAGTAATTATAAAATACCTTAATAATAATCATATAATCTTTTAATTATTTAATCATTAATTCCGTTTGTTCATTTTTTTATGAATTCATTATTAATCAAAGATTTTTTTAATCAGTTCGTTCCCAATCAATATATATATATATATATATATATATATATATATATATATCAATCACCAATCTTATTGTTTATTAATCAAACAAAAATCTCGTATAAAATTACGTTGTCCAATATTTTTTTAAATTCCTGATCTCGTTTCCATTTTATTTGTTGAAGACTTCCTTGGAACGTGTGAGAGGTCAAGATCGCGATCGTTCTCGTCGAAGATCGACGAGTAAAAGGTAATATCGTGGTGAGCGCAGAATCGAACTGGAAAAATCCGGTCTCGATAGAATCCAGACACTTTCACGCCTAATGAGTTTTCTCGAGGAAGGAGAAGTGGTTGCAGTCGCGTTAACTCGATCACTGAACTCGAGACTTCTTTGTCTGACCGTTTCCTTTCTATATCCCCTTTTTTCATTCCATTTATTCTTTCCCTAACGATTTCTGGTCGAAGTGCAGAACGATTTTCAAATAATCGTGACAGTTTGAAATAAGTGAAGCACATAAAACGTGAGAAGTTTAAAGTTCAATGATAACCCAATGATAACAACGAAAATCAATAATCTTCATTAAAAATCGAATTTCCACTAAAAACCAATTATTTAAAAAATGTTCTATCCATTTTTAATATCCTTTGAAATTTCAATTGAATTCTTCTCCTCACCCCTCCCTCTCTTCTTATTCAAAGTTTCTCCACTAAACTGCAATTTTCGAAATTGCCAATAAAAAATTTAAGTACCTCGTAAGCCTTTTTTTCCGAAATGATCATGGCTTATCGTTCGATTCAGCCCAGCTTTCGAACTAAATTAAAGTTAAAAAAAGAGGGGCTGAAAAAAATGTAAGCTCAAAAAATATATATATATATATCGTGGCTTTATTATTCAACGATACGAGATTTCTTCCTTTGACTCTCGAATTCTCTTCGCGTTTCGAAAAATCTTTTTTTAATTGTCGTAATAGCTTAGTTTCCCCCAGATACTCGAAACTTTTCTTTGGAGGAAAAAAAAAATTCGAGGAGAGAAAAAGAGATAGCTCGAGAGATTTATATCTGAACGATCGTTAAATATCAGCTGCTCGTTCCAGTCGGGAATATAAAAAAGTGAGGGGGCTCGAAGAGGAGGGGGAAGGAGGAAAAAAAACGTCACGTTCAATCCTATTACGTTTCGTGCGTTGCTGCATCGTTAACGAGACTTTAGACCATAACTTTAACGATCTTTGAAAAAGGAGAGACAGACCAAACAAAAAAAAAATAATAATAATAACGAAACGATCGAAAATTGGCAGAAATGGGAAAATTCGAACTGCTCTTTTGGGACACAACGAGGGGGTGGTGGAAACACAAAATACGCTTGTAAAATTTAGGGAGAGCTGAATTGAAAAAAAAACTTCATCCACGATCCTTTGAAATGGAGATGAGAAAAAAAGACGAAGGAAAGGTAATATTATTTTATTGCTTTTTTATAACATTTTTTTTCGGGTTTAAAGGATTGGAGATTTTTTTTTAGAGAGATTTTATGTGTTAAAAATTTTTTTAAATTTATATTTCAAGGGTGGGGCGAACTTATTTTTCGTAGATTTTTATATATGCTTAATTGCATATTTTCGTATATCAATTTCGTAGAAATTCGAAGAAAACTTTTGGCTGGATTCCCCTTAAATGGAAATTCATATAAGTCGATGAGAAATGGCTTGAATAATTAAAATATAACTTAAATAATTATAAAATGGCTCAAAAATATGAAAATAAGTATTTTTATAAATATTTTTAAAAATACTTAATCTACAAGGGAAAATAAAAAATGATGCAGGCCAATTAAAACTTTGCATCGCCTGTTTGTTAAAAAAATAAACAAACTTTATGAAAAAGACAAAAGAACAATTTTTTCTTTTATTTGTATCGTCACAGGTAAATTTTTGTCGTCGTTTATTTTAACGTTTTCAGGTTTCAATATCCTCGAAAATCAACTCCCTTGTCCATCCCTTCGGATAGATCTGTCATTAAATAAAAATGGGTGAAATATCGATCGAGGACGAAAAAAAAAAAAAAAAATGAGCAAGCAATAAGAATTTTTTTTGTGCTCTCTTTTCGGCGAGAAATCATGAATCGTGGAAGCCAATGAAAATGGTACATTAACGTGACAATGTCGGAGCGATGGGTTGGGGGTCACACGTATTTTCGCATGTTCGCACAAACTAAATGAAACGTATAGGTTCGAGGCTTTTCATCGGAGCCAGTCACGCGGGTAAATATGGTTTCATATATACGTGACGAAGACCAGGAATTTTTTTTTTCCTTCACCGTTATATTTGCATAAAGTTGACTATCACCAAATCCGGGTATTACGAGGACAGTCCCAGAAATTTTTGACGAAAATCTTTCCAATCGGTTATTTCGAGACCGGAGCGTCCTTGAAACGACCTTCGCACGAAAAACGTTTCGATTCGTCGAAACGTTATTTCGGAGACGCTAAGCTTTTGTTTGAACGTGAATACGAGGACTATTGAAAGTCCCCGAAAAAAAAAAACGAGCCTAAAATCACCTTTTAGTCGTACACGCGTAAGCTCATCGTGACCCTCGCTTATTTCGTTCAATTTCCCGATGAGAGCTATTCGACCGTTTTCATCACCGTACACATGCCGGGGCTTTCGAATATTTTTACAGTTCGATTGGAATCCCTCTGTGCACTCACTATCCCCTCCCCTCCCCCCGCCGTCTCTCTTCCCTCATCCCTCTACCGGCAGTAATTTGGACCGCGATTTTCCGTGTCACCATGCGATTTAACAAATTCGAGACCCTCGTACCTCGTACCTATATATATCTGAAACACGCTCCTGTTAAATTATTGCCCGATCCCTGTAAAACAGTGTGCGCAAGGATTTTATTTTAAAGAAGTTGGAAAACTTGGATTTCTTCTTTTTTGGACTCGTACGAATTGAAAATTCAAAAACACCTTAAAAAAATGTTTTTTTTTTGGCTCGTTTTGATTTTAACTTAATTTAATTTAATTTAATTTAATTTAATTTAATTTAAATTAATTTAAATCAGTTTAATTTAATTCAATGTAATTCAATTCAATTTATTTTGATTTCTTTCCATTACATTTTCGTTGGGTTAAAAATGTTTCCCAGTTTTTGTATTCGCTTAAAAATCATTCTTGGATTCTTCGGAATGAATAACATCGTTTGTTTGGGTTTGTTAACTTATATTTTTATCCAACCCAGTAAAACATTTACCAGTTTTAATAAAAACTCAAAAAAAATAAATGTTATCCCACATAATCCAACATAAATGTTATCCCAAACTCCAAAAAAAAAATACCATTCTATATTTTGAACATTTTACATGACCCGATTAAAAAAAAAAAAAAAAAAGCGAAAAAACTGAATAAAATAAATAAATTTAATTCGTCACGCCGTGTTTTTGGTGCTGTCGAGTGGAAGTCCTGGAACGTGGGAATGAATGAAGGGTGAATGAAAAAGATGAATTATCAGCAGGTTCCCCCCCCCCCCCCCCCCTGCTGCCGCACCTCTATCACCGTTATTCCATTTCTATTCACCACATCGCAGGACGCAACGACGAGACGTTGGATGTTGAGGGCAGGTCGTCGTGGATGAAAAGATGGGAATTGAAATAATATGCAAACAGCTGAGAAAGAGTCGTGATATTGGATGCACCACTAGGTAAAGTAGAAGAAAAGGGGCGGGGGAGAAAGGGGATTTCGTCTCTCCATGTCGTTCGACATCGTTCGAAAAGAGCCTGAAGGCGCTGAGCTTCGAAACTAGCCAAGGAGCTGCAAGGAAATCTTTGTCGTACCAACATACGTAAAAATACCAAAAAAAATATTCAGCATTTGTGAAAGGCCTGGATCTTGTTTTCAATATGTATTTTCATCCTTTTCTACCATAGAACGGATTCGTCCCTTTTTCCTCTTCGTTTCTTTCTCTCTTTCGCATTTGTACGAGAATTTCTTTTTATTTGTTTATTATTATTTTTTTTTTTTTTTAGTCGCTGTTTGTCATTTCCATCCGATATCCGAGCGATTCCTGGTGCATCGTTTCTCTCTCGATTCACCCTCCGTTTGTTCCCTTCTGATATCGATGCCCTTTGATACCTCTTACTGGAGGGAAAACTGGTAGCGATAGACACGTCACGAAATGTTCATGCCCGTTTATATTCGCCCTCGTGAACGGTAATGGAACGAATACGATGAATTCCCGTCTTGAAACTGACGAGTTGGAAATTCGAGAGTCTGGGACAGCACCGAGAGGAAATAGACGGAATCAAAGTCTCCTACGATTTTTCTTATTCTGTCTTTTTTTCTCTTCTTTTGTTTTTTTTTTGTCTCGTGAAGTTCTGCACCCTCCAGCATCACGAATTTTCTGTTTGGATAGTTTTTCTTCCACTTTCGCTCTTCCCTCAGTTTTGTTCGGGCTGGGGATTTTTTTTTCTCACGATATTGAGATCCACTTTTTTAGGGATTTTTACTGATAGCCTCTGATGGTTTTTTCTTTCTATACATTTCTTCCTTGATTTTTTTTTTACTTTTCTTAGTGTTTGAGATTGGGAGGTTTATTTGTACAGTTATTATTTCCAGTTTTTTTGTGGAAATTTCTATTTTTTTTTCGTATTTGGTATTGTCTGATCTAATAGAGCCTTTTCCACTCCTAATCGTTTCCAGGCTTGGTTCACTGACGATTGGATTTTTTTTTGATGATTTTTTACGGTGGTTTTTGAGATTTTTTAAGGAATTGTTTTTGAATGGCTTATGACGATTATTTAAGTTTTTTTAAAAATAAATATGAAGGATGATACTCGTTAAAAAAAATCAATTTTACACTTTCTTGTAAAATCCACTTTTTCGTAAATATAAAATATTATAAAATTTCGTAAATAATTATTTCATAAATATATTTACGTAAATATATAAATATATAATTTTGTACACTCTTACGTTCAAAATTTTTTATTTCGACAATACTTTTTCCACTTGCCTTGAGTCATCAATTTTATTTGGAATTATGTTGTCAAATGAAATGTTTCTTTTTTTGGAAGTTCTTTTTGAGGGATTAAAAGGGATGATAAGGTATTATCGTTGATATCGTGTCAGGCTGATGCTGCGAAAAGGCTAATTTGCTTGAGTAATGTGAGTATATTCGGATGGGGATGAGCCCGGATAAATTTGTTGCCAAAAATGGTTCCTGGAGTTGGCGAGGTTAATCCGATTGCTTGGCATTGCCAGTCAAGCGTTGCCTCGTCCGTCCGATGACACCAACACGTACGACTGGTTCAGCTCCGTTTCGCAAGCTCGTGCCAATTCGTAAATTGCATCGCTTGTCTCCCAGGTTCTACCCGGCTGCGACTCTGTTAACGTGCTTACTCGTGAAGATAATATCGAGGCCGTGTTGACAATCGCGTAATGGTCCGATTGCGCCACAGTGCATTCCGAGATTCGTCCGCCTCAAGCGAATGAACAATTATCATCATCATCATCACCATCATCATCATCAGCATCTTTGTCTCCGTTACGAGCATCCCACCCACAAAAGGATTTAACGTAATTGGACCTAATTCGATTTAGTAGAAAAGAAGAGAGAGGGGGGCAGGAAGAAAAGATTTCACGATCAAGATTTCAGGAATTCTGGAGATTTTAGGTATTTTTGAGAATTTGGTAATTCTAGAGATATCCGGAATTCTGGAGATTTTAGCAATCCTAGAGATTTCAGGACTTCCGGAGATTTCGACAATCCTGAAGATTTCAGGAATTCTGGAGGTTTTAGAAATTCTGGAGATTTCAGAGGTTCTGGAGGTTTTGGCAATTCTAGAAATTTCAGGATTCTTTGAGATTTTGGTCATTCTAGAGATTTCAGGAATTCATGAGGTTTTAGAAATTCTGGAGACTTCAGGAATTCTGGAGGTTTTGGCAATTCTAGAGATTTCACGAATTCTAGAAATTCCATTAATTCTGGATATTTTAGGGATTCTAGACATTTCAAGAATTCTGAAGATTTCAGAAATTCTAGAGACTTTATGAACTCTGGAGATTTTAGGAATTCTAAACATTTCAAGAACTCTGAAGATTTCATAAATTCTAGAGACTTTAGAAATTCTCGAGATTTCTGGAATTCATGAGATTAAAGCAATTCTAGTGATATCAAGAAACATCTGTGTGCTCGATTCGTCAAGGGGTTGTTTAAAAAAAATATCACTTACTAATTTTATTTACTTTCTTTGAAGCATCGAAGTCCTGAGTATTCGGCTCAAGCGAATCTCCCTCTTGGAGTTCAGGGACAAATATTTTCCACCCTTGCGAAAACTACCCCTATTCATCCCCGAATACGAGGGAGGCAAAATTCGTCGAATTTTTTGTTCCCTCCCCCCGCAACCCCCCGAGATAGAGCCAAAAAGTACGGGTAGCCGGGAGCTGCAAAATTTCCACCTCTATGGTGTAGGGTGAAGGGGTTGTACGGGGCTGTCCATTCCAACATCAAAGGGATGAACTACGCGGCCCGAGGGGTGAGGTCGGTTAAAAGGGGGTGGGGGGTTGTCGCGAGCGAGTTAATTCCGGTGGAGCGAGAAGAGAGGAAAATGATGACGCGACAGAGTGGTGGAGAGGGGAGGGGGAGGGTGGGGAGGGTGGAGTGAAAACTGCACGAACGGTTCACACAGTCGAGTCGAGTCTTGCGGGAGTCCGAACCTGTGCGGATTAGCCGTGTGATGTGAGAGTACGAGAAGGACCATGCACGGAAGAAACAACGTCTGCTCGTATTACACCTTCCTCACGAAAGAGAGAGGAAAGAACGAAAAGAAAAAAAAATTAAAAAATTAAAAAAAGTGGAAAAAGAAAAATCGTTCAGCCTTGCACATGCATATTCATCACCCAGGGGTTTACGCTTTTACGCCTTCCTACGTGGACGCGTTCACATACGGTGGTTGAAGAAAAAAAGATGGGGGGAGAGTGGGAATAATTAGATAATGAAAAGTTCAAAAAAATCTTCGACCTCTTCGTACGTGCAGAATGTATAGGAGGATAAAAAAGATTTTTTTTTTTATGTATTCTTTATGTGTATTTGTTAATATATTTTACACATATTTTAAGTATATTTTTTAAACATATTTTGAATATATTTTTAAACACATTTTTTATATAATTTTATGCATATATTCAATGGCTTTTTAGATAGATTTTTTTTATTTTGTAAATGTAAATGAACACTTTTTTGAACACGTATTTTTTAAAATATATTTTTTATTTTCTATTTTTTTACACGTGTATATAATTAAAGTTGATTGTAGATATTAACTAAATATGACGTATGGCTAATGTTTATTAAATGTATGGGTTTGTTTGATTAATGTTTTGTTGCTTAAATTAATTTTTGTTATAACAAAAGTACGCGTTATTAACATATTTTATACCTACTTAAAATGATGTTTAATTTTATAATTATCCTTATACTTCCATGGCAATTTTGTAATAATTATTAAAAAAAAATTATTCATCAATCTATATATTTGGCAATTTCTATTCGAGTGTTCTTTGTGAATAAAAAATTCCATTTTTTTTAAATACAAAATTCCATTTTTGTTCTACTTCACGAACTCCTCTACTCGTAGGTCAATCCTCCATGGGCGAAATAACATTTTACGAGATCGAAGGATGTCTTCATAAAAAAAAAATAATAATAAAAAAATATATATATTTCCAAATACACGTTTGGGTTCGTTTGGGAGGTTTTAGGGGTCTCGAGGATCGGGAATTAGAGTTTTCGAGCTGAGAAATACGAAAATGATGTACGTGACGAGGTTGGCAAGTTAGGAGAAAAGAATGAGCTTTTTATCGAGCATGTCGGTGAACTGAGACTCGTTGGGGTATATTATATACTATGGTCATATCAAAATCTCAACGCTTCGAAAGCCCCTTGAGGTTCGACCCCTCGTTCGTGACGCTTCTAGCAAAGAGGTT
This sequence comes from Ophioninae sp. A BG-2022a, assembly GCA_030523105.1. Lineage (NCBI taxonomy): Eukaryota > Metazoa > Arthropoda > Insecta > Hymenoptera > Ichneumonidae > Ophioninae sp. A BG-2022a. The sequence continues at coordinate 9,223 of JAPYZI010001901.1, read as the reverse complement.
GGGCATTTTTCCGGGCAGTACCAAGAGAGAGAGAGAGAGAGAGAGAGAGAGAGAGAGAGAGAGAGAGATAGATAGAAAACGACGAAGGTAAAAGTGCTTGGATCGCAGAGACTTGGAAGATTGCAAGTCCGCAAGGATTCGCCTCATGATGCGGAAGAAGAAAATACGAGGTTGCAAGAGATAACGACGAGAGAAGAGAGCGTACGAAGAGGTGGTCTTCTCCGAGCTTTTTTTCATCCTTTTTTGCCAAGTTTTTATTTTTTATTATTATTTTTTGAAGTATCTCGCCGACAAATGTGGAATGGAAGAGAAACGTTTTTTTTTTTTTGCTCATCCCCTTAAGAAGCATATTTCAGGCAGTAACTGCGGCGACACCACTCGTAGCATTAAATACCATCGCGCTCCCGGATTCCAACGATTCAACTCTCCAAGTTCCTTGTTCTTCTTTTTGTTTGTTTTGTTTTTGTTTTTCTTTTCTTCTGTTTCTTTTTTTGTTTTTTTTCGTTGTTTGTACTCCCAGCTTTGCTGTCATCTCGAAACTTTCGTTCGAGTAAATGTATCTTCGGAGAGAAACGAGCGTGCGTAAAAGAGAAAGAGAGAGAGTCACTATGGCCATTAGTCGCGATGCTTGCAAAGCCCCAGACCTTCCTCGTACCCATAGCTTTTGTTATTCGTAACATCTCGGGCGAGAAACTTTTAGGCTCCGTTGAGAAATGCCCAGGGAAATTAAAGTTCGCTGTAACGGAGCTCCGGGACTTTAGTCCCGAAATTTATAGTCGAGGAGAGTACGCCGATACGAATCGCCCGGTGATAGAGACGGAACGTGCGAAATCACGCAGTAGAAAAAGCCAATAGCCAATGGGTGGTCAGACAGGCGGGAAGATAAACTCGATAATGTTGATTTTTGTATCCTTTTATGCTTATCTTTATTCTTCGTTATTTATAATTCGTATCTCAAGATCTACTGTAGCAATCGACAAAAAAAAAAAAGAACGGAACTGGAATAAAAAATCATTTTCGGGAGCACACGCCCGAGCCTCTTGAATGTTCTGCCCCTGAGAGTATTCTTTCACGAAAGCATCGTATCCTCCTTGTCGACGCACGAAGCAGTCTTTTTTATCGATACCATTGGTCGGTAAATCCGGAACTGTTTTATCAGCTGCAGATAAGCCAGGTTACTTCCTTGCCGACCGATGGTTCGTTGAAACGAAAGTACTAGAACACGGTATCGAAATCAAATTATAAAGAAAAATCGAGTATTAAAATGAGATACGAGGACAAGCGGATCTTTTACTGTTTGGCTAATTTTTTAGTTAAACAGAACTAAAAATAGTTCTACTTGTCCCCTAATTTTTTTCTAAGATACCAGCAATCAGATCTCTCTCACTTAGCAGTCGGTATGAAAATTACGCTGGTTACTGCTTTTTCAGCAGTAACTCTTTTTAGCCCTGTAAAATAGTTAGATCCGGTGCCAAGAGAAGCAATAAATAATTCACCAATTTGTTGCAAAAGTACTTTTACTCGCAATTTTATTTTTAATTGTGACTATTTTTGAGACAACTGTACTCAAAAACAGATCGACTCATCCACCGATGTTCACTAAGTTATCAGCAGTTCGCACAGAACTTACCCCGGTCACCGCAGTCGGTAAAAACGACCCCCTTCCTCGCGAATCCCCTTACCACCGGTCGGTATGCAAGTTTTCTTCCATTTACCGGCGGATGGTAAAGCATTTCTACCTTACCAACAGTTGATAATTCGAGGTCGGGAGAATATTTCGATTGATTCGAGTATTCGAGTTGCGCATCGCAGTCGTGAATATTAAGTCGGTGTCAGGCGACGGGTCGCGAGGATCGGAGCGCGGTAAAGGCGAGGAGGCGTCGAGGGGGAGTCGGGGCGATCATTCGGCGTAACGAGAAGGAGGAAAGGAGACGAAACGTGAATGTTTGAGGAAGAGCGAGGCCGGCAGCGGGAGGGGAACCGTCGGATGTTAGGGACATGCGCGAAGGAGATCTCGCCAGTATCGAGCCAGGCACCTGGCAGCTGGCTCGCCCGTCCGTCGCGAGTAAGTCGCGAGGCTCCCAACGTTTTTCCAAGCTATCTACTGTTCAGTATCGCGAGTCGGCCACTCGCTAAACACTTCGTACACAATACGCACCCGAGAATTCACTCACTCACATTTATACACGGTTTCGTAGTTTTCATTATTCTCTTCCCCTCCCAACTGATTTCCTCTCTATCTCCGGATCAAAACCTATGAAAACGTTAAATACGTCGAAGTGTGTTCATCGAAATCACTGAAACTTCGTACTTTTTTCTTTCTCTCCGGATCAAAAAAGAAAGAAATTGCGAATCGAGATTTTGCCCCGGTGTCCGAGTGAAACAAGGTGAGGAGCAAGTTTCCTGCGCGATATATACGCCTCGACGAGGTCGCTTCTGGCCCCGTCGTTCGGCCACCAAACACACGCGATTTACACGTACGAAATGAAAAAAAAAAAAAGAAAAAGAAAGAAGACAAAAAATACACGATGCCTCGGAAATGAGAGGGAAACAAAAACACGCTTGAAAAAATAATTGTTTCGTACGGTTTGAGAGGAACGTGAAAAAAATATAAACACCCTAAGTCATCTGTGTATTCTGTTTTCCTTTTTTTTTTTTTGTTTTTTTTTCTTTTTTCTTACTGATAGCGCATTCGTGCGGGAAAGTATAAAGTGTGAGTTACCGCAATCGCGGCCTTCCGCGGCGCGATCTCGACAACCGGGAGATATACGTTCCATTACAAAAAAATACAAAACGAAAATAAATGTATCGTGTGCTTATATACGTTTGAGTTATTATTGGATCCCCATAATCGTATATATATTTTTTTCGTAACGTAGTAACACGCGGACAAAAAAAAAACATGTAAATAAATGCGTAGTACTTTTGTTGTTTTTTTTTTATGTAAAATATATCCTGGTTGTGTATTTATTTTTACGTATATTTATGAATCCACGTAGGATCCTGATATATTTTGGAATTGATAAATAAACACTTGTTTTTATGCATTCTTTTTAAAAAATGTATTTAAAAAATTTGTTTACTGATATTGATTTATTTTATATTTTTTTAAACTGATTTTTATTGATATATTAATATTAATATAATTTTTATTAGTATATTCCTGATTATTATTATATATTTTTTAGTATAAAATATATTTATGTTATCCGAATTAATTTGTTATCTTATTCAATGTGTATTAATATTTCATTTACGGTTTTATTATTTTGTTATAAAATATATATATGAAAATTTTCTGTATACGTATATTATTTATATTAAAATATATGTATATCTGTACACGTTCAGGTACACAGGCGACTTTACGAGATGACGACAATCCAAACAGTGCTGTGCTGGTACCGCCGGTAATTCCGCAGTGGCCGGTAAGACTACGAATTCTTTCATACTCGAGTTGGAACAACACTCAACCTTAAACTCTTGAATCTTTTTACCCCACCTCTTTTGATGCAACAAAAAATTAATAAATATATTTTTCCACGTTATTTCTATGGATAAGCTCCTGCAGCAAAAAGCAAGAAAAAAAATAACAATGATAAAATATGCAAAATAAATCGAGGATAAAAAAGGGTCCTGGTAAAGCCCCTGGATAGTTGGGACAAGTTAAATCAATTTAGGTATCCAGGCCTTTCCCAAAATTGAATTTCTATCAAGGGGAAAAAATCATTTGAATTTTCCATTAAGTGAGCAGTGAATGAAAATAATATTTCCATAAAGTAAAAGTGAATGAAAATTCGTGACTAAATTGACAGTATTCATTGTTATTTTTTGAAAATTAGTTTGAAGATTTATTTTTATTAATAGTTAATTTGTTGTTAGAAAAAATTAATATTGTCATAATAATATAAACAATATTATAAACATCATCTTAGTTCTTTTATTAACAACAAATTAATAATTCATATAAAATAAATGAACGATTTAATTACAAAAGAATAATTGTTGACAGTGAAAAATTCAAATGGCAATAATAATATTAATATAAATTAAGCTTTCACTTATATTAATATTCTTATTGGAATTTTAATTTTTTACTAATAACAAATTAAGAATTAATAAAAATTCAATATGATATCGATAGCTAATATATTATTACAATAATATTAATTTGTTAAATAATATTTTATTAATTCAAGGGCTAAAGTTCAGCCTTCGGATAAAAAAGATTTTTTACGAACTTTCGGGGATTTTGATAAGCTTAGATTATTATTTACCAACACCTGTGATTTTCTTTTTGTCATATTCAAGCGAGAAATAAAAAGTGACGTAGGAAACATTTTTCTCGCGGGCACTTTTTTTTTACCGCCCGTATAAAGTTGTGAAGAAAAAAAAAACACGAGGGTGCTTTCGTGAATTATTCAAGAAGGGACGAAAAGCACTGGGGCCCTTAGAGCCCTCAGGCACTAATTGACCATTTGTTTACACTTCTTACGTGTCCCGAGACTTTCTCACACTCGCTCATTAGCTACGAACTCGAAGTCAGGAATTTTCGATCCCTGAGCCCTTTAGCCCTTTTTAGGTTTTCGCCCTTTTTTCCTCGATTTTAATTATCATTATTTTTTTTTTTATTAATCATTTATTTCACTTGTCAAATTAATATTTTTTTTTATTCAGTTTATTATTATTTACGTAGATGGGTCAGTCGGGGATTATGGATTTTTCGTTTTTTGGGGGTTGTTTTTTTTAAAGATTTTCCAGGGGCCATTTTCTACTCAATGAAACATTCTCACTCTTCATAAATCCTCTCTTCCCATTATCATAAAATTCTCATTTCGTGGTTACTTTTCAGCCCCCTCCCCTTCACCTCCTCTTCATTCGGACAATTCAGCCCAAGGGTTGAAAAGTAGATGGGGTTGGTCGCGAAGAAATGTTTCCTTCCCATTTTTCTCCCATCACCGAGTCTGTCATGTTCTTCTTTTCGACGTTTTTTTTTTTTTTTTGCTTTTTCGTTCCTTCCCACGGCATTATTTGCTCATTATTTCAGTTGGCTTTTCGCCCTTGGCTAAGGGTGGCCAATGCCCTCCCGCTGGTTGAATATTCCTACCGTTTTATTTTCTCGAATTTTTTTTTCCTTCTTTCCTCTTCCGGGACATTATTATTACGTCGTTTGTTTCATTCCGAATTTTTTCTCCATTCTCGATGCCCTGAGGGTTCTATCTTTTTACCTTTCTTTTTTTGTCATTTTTCTTTTCCTCCCTTATCGTTAAACTTCGGGCTGTAAAAAATCTCGGAAAAAACTTTTTATCTCTGTTTTTTTTTTTCTTTTACGCCCTTTGTGTTATTATCTCACGTACGAAAGTAACGTTTTAAACGTCTCTCATTGTCGAAGGATCACGAGGAACGTTTGCGTTACGAGAGGGAGGGGGAGGGGGGGGGGGGGAATATAACGCGTAACGTGACAGCCATTTAGGCCAAACGATTTACTAATTGGTGCGACGACGACTGTGACCGTGGCACGTCTCGATGTGTCTGACCACGTGCCCTTTTTCTACTTACATTCGAAAAGGTCAATATCCCAAACAATTAAGCATACCAGATTTCAGGTCAATAAAATTCATTAAATTCCGTATATTTCTTTTTTTTTAATAAATCAATGTCCATTCATTCAAATTTTATTTTTTATTCGTTCGAACAATTATTTAAATAAATATTGATTGAAATAAAATTGTTGTCTTCATTTGTTTTGTTTATTAATAATTGTTTTTTGATTGTTTATACGTAATAAAGAAACATGAGATAAATAATAACTTATATAATAATAATATTTACAGCTCTGACTCGATTTTAGCCCGGTAAATGTATTCAATATCGTATTTTTTGTTTGTTTAATAAATATACGTCCATTCGTTCAATTTTCATTTTTGATTTATTTAAATATTCGTTTGAATATAGATTGAAATAAAAATTCAGTCGTTGTATGGTTTATTTGTTAATAATTATTTTTATTGAGTATTCATTTTTAATTGTTAATAATTGGTTTTAAAAAATATTTGTCAAGTAATAAATTATATTATTATTATTTTTAAAGTCGTAAATGAAAATTCTCAGCTTGTCTGACCACAGTCCTTTTCCACTAGCACTAGAAAGGTCAATATCCCGAGCACTCGAAACCAACTTAATTATAGAACGAATGAAAATCTCCTTTTTACACTGCTAATAAAATACACGAAATGAATAATCTCGCTCGTTAATCATCGCTGGATACAGACTGAAACGAAGCTAATCAATCAGGGATGAAAGGGGAATTGATTGACGATCATGTTTATACTATTTCCTGTCTTTCGCCGCCGGGATAAATCATGAACTACGCGTTATTATTATTATTATTATTATTGTTATTATTATTATTAGCCCGAGCAGAGATTCACGGGAAAATATATTTTCGATTAATTTGAATTTCTTCGGTATCGTTCGATACGTAGTAATAAACGATTCTGTTGAAAAATTAAAATACCATTTTATTAAAAATATTTATAAATATTCGTCAATTTAACTATATTATTAATATATTTATAAAAATATATAATTGTTTATAAGATCGTGTATAAAAAAAGAAAAATAATTGTTGAAAATGTATTAAAAAATTAATATTAATATTTTATTGAAATATTAATAACAATATTTGTATATTATAAGAAATTGTATCTTTGTTACCATTCGGTACTTAGTAATAATAATTGTGTTGAAAAATAAATATGCATTATTATTAAAAATTCTTATGAATATTTCTGACTTTAAATTCATGAACAAAATATTTATAAAAATCTAAAATTGTTGATACCATTGGGAATGAAAATAAAAAAGAGTAAATATTAATAAATATCATAATATTAATTTCAATTTTTTATTACAGTACTTATATTAATATTTTTTTAATAACTTATGTTAAATATTAAAATAAATAAATTTCAATCAAACTTTAATTCATTCAAAAGGTCAGCCAATGCAGCTTCATCAGAGATACCATTTTTTTGGGCTTAATGATGAAGGTCAATCGTTTTTTTTTGTAATATCGGAATCCGTTATTGGTAAATTGGAAGATTATTATCGGCAAGACAGGGCTGATGGCGTTTCTACTAACTATCGTTGATCTTATGATGAAACTTTGCATATCGCGACGTTCAACCTATGTGTCATCATCGCCGCATATCTTCGATCTATGTCACAGCTCGTTAGGCTTAATGTGCACGGTGCTGCAGGTACAGAGGTCTCTTTGAAGTACACGCTACAATGAAATTCTCGCGTCGTGGTATCCAACCTCCTCCGTCTATCGCACTTACAAAGGACTTTCCATGTATAATTGCCAATAACGAAATTTAAACCTTTTTTTGCAATAATGCTTCATATAAATATTTAATAATGTATATAAAATTCGTATTATAGTTCATTTAAATTTGATACAAAAAATGTACATTTAAATACAATTTATACAACATTATAATAAAAATTTATGCAAATTTAATTTGAGATATATTAATTTGAATTAAAAAAAAGTTATACAAAAATTCTTATTCCACTTAATAAATAAGTTTATACGATTTGGGAAACAAAAAAAAATAAAATTTATATGTATTATATTAGTAAACTAAAATTGAATTAATTAAAATCATTTTATTCGTCCAAATTGGAAAATAAAAAAATTGTATAATTCGATGAATTTCGATAACTTTGGTAACATTTTTTTTTTTTCGTATAAAATTTTTAATAAACAAATTATACAAAATTAAAGAAGCTTTATTTATTTTATTTTTTTTCCACTGTTTGGGGCGAATATTTGAGGTGGAGGATTTTACACGTTGGAGGCTGCAAGCTTGAAGAGTCGAGTGAGGGACCTGACTGAAGAGGATGGGAGGGAGAGAGAGAGAGAGTGCTCGAGAGACGAAAAGTGAGAGATCCTTCTAAAGTCCTGATTACGTATTACCTCAAGGTCAAACGAGATAAGTGTCACAGCCGACACTGAGTGGAGTGCACAAAGAGAGAGAGTGAGAGAGAGAGCTTTAATGCTCGCGGCAGATACTCCATTATATTCCGAGTCTTCCTCGCCTATACCACTTTCGTGAGAAAATTATCAATTCATTGTACGCCCCACAATTCCTAGTGGAGAAAAAAAAATTCGCACAAAGGGACATACGAGGAAGAATTATCCAAGGAAAATGCGATTGTTCATTAGCGTGAAATTCACTTTAGTACTGCAGCCTAGAGATAGAGGGATTGAAAAAGAATAAAAGGGAAAAAAGATAAAATATGCAATTTAGGATTATCGTCATATTTTACCATTTAATTATTCCAAAAAAGAATGCAAACTATTTTATTTCACATCAAGAATATTTGTAATTACCAAATTTCGAAATTCTATTAAAATTTTACTGAAAAAAGCATCTCAAAATTTCGATAATTAATTGTAAAATTTGTATTGATTTTTTCGTAAAAAAAACGACGCCCAAAAAACCAAAACGTCCTTGAAATAAGTTTCAGAATTCCCATTGATATTTATATCACAAAAGCGAGCGGAACTTTTTTTAAGGGAATGACGAACACGTTGGAAAATTTTGACGCGGCACCTCGTTACGTCGGTAATGACAAATTTGGGATTTTGCGCTGCGAGTAACTTCCGACGGATGGCGCGAATTCTCGACTTTTCGGGCGAAGAATCGTGCCAGGACGATTTTGAAATTTCGTAATTTTTGAGATTCCGGAAAAGTGGCCGGAGTGGTCGAACATTTTTTTTCTGTTTTAAAAGTATTAAAAGGGTCTATTTGATCGCAAATTTTCAGCTGATTATGAATATGAACGAATTTTCGTCGAAAGCACTACATACGACAAAAAAAATCGTGATTTTAGAAGTTTTTTACAATTTTTTCACGGAAATTTTGGGTTTTTGGGGAAATTAATGGTAGATTCGTGTTCAGGAGATCAAATTACATCGTAAAGGACCTATAAAAAAAATATTAAAAAACAAAATTTTTTTTCGATTTTTGGGCAAAATACGTTTTTTTACTAAATCATCGATAACTTTTTTCCCTTTAGGATTTGGGACTCCACTTTGCGCTCAAACTCTTCGTTATGATTTTCTCTTCAAATTGCTTTTTTAATCATTAATGTCCGATGATTTTTTGATTTTTGGCAGAATTTCAAAGTTGGACCATCGATTTTTGCAAAT
>JAPYZI010001900.1:0-27643 GCA_030523105.1 Ophioninae sp. A BG-2022a | reverse complement strand
TTTTGCCGAAAGTGCAAAATTAGACTGGGAAAATGGGAAAAACCCATTCTAGAATACTTTTTGGACATTTTTCCCTGCTGCAGATTACGGTAGCTATCGCAGCGACGGAGGTTACGAATTAGCGCAGTGAACAAGTGACAAGTACCAAGTCAAAAAGTATATTGATTTTTCGGAAGGATGCAAGCGCAGTCGGTAAGAATGGAGAATGCGAGCCGCGGCGCCGCCAGTGAGAAAATCGTTTGACTGAATTTTCTTGATGGTCGATAAGATTTTGAGCTCTGGTGGTACATTTGTGTGAAAAATTTCGAAAACCAATTTCTCCGCCATTTATTCATTAAAATAGATTAAACAAAGCTCAAAATGTGTACTTTTGACCCCTTGAGAGGCTTATGCTCGGGAAATTTGTGAAAGTGCAATACGATCGATCGTAGCTCGCAATTGCTCCCATGGTAACCACAACCTGCACAATAAATTTCATTCAAAGCGGTTGAATAGTGTGGGAGAAATTAGATTTTAAAATTTTGATGTGGCTAGGAACGTGTACGTCATTCCCTTAACCGCAAAAGTACGAATGTTTAAGCGACTGGACAAGTCATCTGTTCAGTGATAAAGGACCTTGGCATAATCAGTGACCACACTGAATATCGCTAAAAAAAGAAGAATATGATTTCCGTTCAACTTCCCTCGTTCTCGACAATCTTTCTTCCAGATTTCTTTTTTCATGGGAACCTCCGAGTTTCTCCGTTTCCCTATTCGTGTGGGCTCGTATCTCCCGAAGGTTTGCGTGTAAAGATTTTCACCAGAATGAAAAAAGACGGTACCGAGGATTTTTTTTTCACTTTTGTTGTGCAGGGTTTGTAAAAAAGGCTATGATCAAAAAGAAAGAGTGGAGGAGAGGGGAGGGGAGAACGAGAGACGAAGAGAAGAAGAGCAACTGGGTGGTCTCTCGCGTGGATTGCGAGAAAATAGGGAAGGAAGAATGAGAGGTGGCGCAGAATATATATTCGTGTGAAAAAACTTCGAGAGTTCAGCTGTTGCTGCGGCATATAACGAATGATCCTTTCAAAATTTTTTTTTTTTTTTTTTCGTACAGATATATTATTCCGCTATTATACGAGGTCAACTTCCAAATCGGAAATGAATTCGCTATATCTGTATCCATTCGCGTTGTTCGTAGATGTACAATCGTGTTCGGTTGTGTGAAAAATGAATGGGAAATCTCTTGCTGGGATGCTTTTTTTTTGTTATAAAATATAGTAAAAGAATCTTGAATTTATTATCATAGGGGTACGTTCGCCTCGTCCATGTTTCAATTAAATCGTTGATTAAAATGGTTTTACCGAAAAACAGATTGAAGTTTAAATTCATGATCACTCGATTATTCAGCTGAAACGTAGATTACACATTTACAAAAGTGGTTACGAATAGTTTGATATTTATACGAGGAAATACGAAAATTAATTTTTTTTTCTTTTTTATGACACCAAGGACAATTGTCCAACATCATTTGGTGAAAAATCTTGAAACGTAGCGATGTATGCGGTTATTTAATTTTTTTTTCTTAAAATACGAGGGGTAAAAAAGAGCCGAGCTTGTACTTCGTTAAGGGGTCAGTTGGCGTAAGTAGGGAGCTCTGCGGATCATTACTCAGCTCTAATGAGATTTTTGGTAATCTTCTCGGCAGCCGGGAGATTCGTAATTTTTTTGCGAGGTAATAATTATACTTGGAGAGTACTTTAATCGTCTTTTAACACGCGAATTTCAAGGTAAAAAGAAAACTCACGGTCACTACGGAGTCAGGTGGCTGGAATCTGCGAGTTGCTTGGATCCTTGTAAACGACGCAATTGTTGCTCATTTTCCCGGGCAATAAAATCTCGTAACCTTCTTTACGTCGGCGTTTCGATTCAAATGAGAAGTAGTCGATTTATCTTCAGCAGTGCACGAAAAGAAGGTTGGATCTTTACTTTTGAGGCTTCCGTAATTTCTCTCTGTATACAATTCTTTAATGATCATTATTATTCATAGATGTAATTTATCAATAATATTTTTTCAACTTTATTGATCACTTTCACGCTTCTATTCAGCACTTTGAAGTATACATTTTTTATATGATTGTAAGATCACGAAAATTTTTACTCGGGAGATTTTGACGCCGCTGATTACGAATGGGCTATCAGGTTTTTAGAAATAAAAAATCGGGGATCCAAAATAGAGAACGCCAAAGCGCTGAGTAACCATTTTCATCAATATTCTCGTATCGTTTTGAATGTTCCCATTTGCTTTTTCAAATTTCACAAATCCTATAACGAATTCGATCCAGTGACCCCAAAAACTTACTTATACCAAGTTTCAAGGTATTTCTTCCGATAGATTCCTTGAAAACGATTTTTTTCGAAACAAATAACGTCATTCTTTCTACTTTGTTCACAAATCTTACATTATACATAATTACGTCAACTAAAATCTATTCCTAAATACTTTCGTCTCTACAGTAACTAAAAAATGCAAAAACCAGATCTACATATTAGCAGTAGTAAAAAAAATCCATTATTTTCTGGAGTCAACCAATCACAAACTTAGTGAACTAATCACAAAACTGTCGCAAAAAATTTTTCTGTATGAAATCTCATGTTTCTAACGCTATCCAGTGTAACCCGATCGGACTTATACAACGCGAGATACAGATAATTAAAGCCATTGGAAATTATTGAAAAAATAATGGATTTCTTTTTGCCACCCCTAATATGTTAAGAAGTGAATGAATAAGAAAATTTCAAAGAAATCGAGGTGATGATGATGTTTATCACCATGCTTCAAAGGGTTAAAAACGCATCCTTCCTTGACCTTCCTTCAGTAACCTTTCCATCTTATAGATCCTCGTGGCATTAGCTGGTTCTCACTGAAATGTCAGATCGACGTTGACACATTGGCTCATCGTTCCTTTTATGAGGACGATGTTGCACAGTACGTCAAAACGTAGACAGACACGTTACAGAATCTTTATGTGCGGCAGACTGGGAGGGGCGAGGGGGAGGAGAGGAAGGGGAAAACGTTTTTGGTCGGAAAATACCGAGCGGATCATTCTCGTCTCGATAGAGAGCGATGCGCATTGGCTGGTGCCGTTGAGAAACACTCAAACTTTTATCGATGGCAAGTTCTTCAGAGCGAAGACTGAAGCTCTCCAATTCGTTCGAACGAAAACATCGAACGAGCGTACATTGAAACGGGAAATAAATAAAAACCGACGAAACTCTCGTTCGCCTATCCTTGACATTTTCTCGTATCACGTTTATACAGAATATTAAAAGTATTTAGTTTTTATATTGGAAATACTTGTTAATATTTAATTATCCATTACCGGCTGAGTTGAATGTTATTTTACTATTTTCTTTATTTAAAAAGTGAGGTTTCAGTATAAAGTCACATCAATGGTTCCCATGGTATGTTTTACTGTTTGCAATACTTTTGATTGTAAATAAAAGATGTTCGGATAATTAATGACCGCTTGCGTTTTTCTTGTACGACAGAAATTGATATGGTAAGGATTCTGGACTTTAACGAATTGTCAGCAAATTTTTAAAATTTATACAAAATATATTATTTATGAATTTTTGAAATATAGGTACGTGGAATAAAATTCGAAACTACAATTGAAAGGAATTCAATGTTCTTTTCAATTACTTTTTGCTTCTTCGATTGTCTTCATTCTACCAACTTTGATATCCAGCTAACAATTTTTATTCTCTGTCGGAAGAATATCTTCTTTCGACATTACAGTGTCGACGAAAAGATTGAAAAATTAAAGTGGAAATATCGTGTTTATTTGCAGTTATAGTGAATGAAAACCTTTATTATTTTATCAACTGGAGTGTCTTAGGTCGTTTAGAACGCGGAGTCTTTTCCTGGAGGAAAAGCTAAAGTTGTCAGTACACCAGAGAGAAAAAGAGTTTTTCTCTGTTGTCCCTGTGTATTCCGCTCATACACCCCCGTTTTTCCCTTTGCTTTCGGCATTGAAATAACTTGATGTCGAACCCAAGATAAAGCAATGAAAAATGTTTCTCCGCGCGGGCCAAGCGTGTACAACCGGAAATAGGAAAAATCCCGTCAGGAGGGTAAATCGAAGAAATGTATGGTTTTAACATCGCGAGCATGCGTGCCCATTGGATTTTTCGGCTTTCGTACGAGTACGTGTATGCATTCTACTTCCTACTAAAATTTTACGTGCGTATACAGCTGGTGCCCATAAAAGCGTGTGGCTATCCCCTGTGGACGATAATTTATTCTGCACTCGAGAACGAATGGTTCATTTTGTGTCAACCGTGGTTTTGCGCAGTTTCTCTTGAAAGTTCAGCCTTTTTCTCCCTCCCACGTATTCCCTTCAAACCACTCGACATTTTTTCTTCCTCTTTCGATTTTTACCTTTATTTTTTTTCCTCGGTGATATATTCAACACGAATTAAAAGTGGAATCGTATAAACGAGGGAAAGCCAGCAGTCGTTATTTAAAACGAAAAGAAAAAAAACATATATATTTTTATTATTTCATGGTCGTTGCATAATCATATGCAACGACCGAAGGAATTTTCTCGAAACGAATTTTTCGAGGAAAAAAGCTGTCGAAAGTTTAGCGATATTACAAATTCGTATTCGTAGTAATGATACCCAAGGTTAGTCGAGATCGATTGACAATACACTTCGGAGCAGTGGACACATTCGTGAAAAAAAAAATATGCGCAACTTTCATGGTCTGGGATCGATAACGTCCGCCACATTGCGCATACATGAAAGTATCGCGTACAACTGACCAGCGTATTTCCCGTTGACTATGTTCCCTTGTATTGAGCATGTGTCTGTTCAATCGCGGATGCGAAGGCCATTTCGCACCCTTGCTACATTATCGAGAGATCCCTTCTGTATCAGCGCATGATGTCCGGAACGTTCCCCGGTGCCTCCGAACAAATATATTGGCGAATAAATCAACGGCTCACGTTTCTATCGAAAAAAGAACCATCAAGTATCCAACTGGATACGATTTTTTGCATGTTGATGATTATTAGGGTTGTCCGAATAGCAAGCGCTATTCGGACAACCCTCTTAATATATTATATCGATCATGAAAGAAAGGCAGAAAGTTTTGTTCGATGCAAGAATTTGAGGAACACTTTTGTCTGTTCATTTCCGTCGTTGCTTGTCAATCTTAATTACGATTACTGTTCTCTTAAGATAGCTCTTCTGTTAGTCTCTCGTTCACTCTCGCCGAACAAACTTACTTCCTGCTGCACATTTTTATCTGTCCAACAATAAAACTGAATTGCCGCCGAAAGTCTTTACCTGATCCAAATTTTATTCGTGTCAATAAAAACGTTGGCAAATTGAATAACGAAATATCTGAACGACTTTCAGCCGATGGATTTTCGATAATTACATTTTTTTGATATCTGTTCCGGAAGGAAAATTGGCTCATAAAAATGAGGACCTGGCAGGGCTTTTCTTGAAGCTTTCCTTATCAGGGCTGCCTCATGTAAGCTGCCAAAGGCCCTCATTGTGGTGAACGTTCTCAGGATTTCCAGAATAGGACCAGGTTTAAGCATTATACGGATAGATCAGTATAAATAGCTTCCACTATATCGTTTGTAATATTTTAATATCTAAATTCGATTGCTCGACGACAGCTCAAAAGGGAATAAGAAACGTGAGAGCTTAAAAAATTTACTATATTTTATATTTACGAAATGACATAGTATTCTTATTACCTTTCTTCATACGTGGAGTAATGCCAGCGCATATGTTTTAACAACCCCATTCGTTTCTTTTTGACATTTCTATAGTGACTAATTTCCGGTGAATACCTTTGATAGGAACAATGATATCTTCCGAAGCTCACACGTACGCATATACATTGACAGGGTTAACTTACAAGGCCACCATGGTTCCATGAGGCGTCCGTCAGGCAACCTTGAATGCCCTCATTATTTAGCCTCGAATGGCCCTCAGTAGCGATGTGTGATCGGCCATTGAGAATCCACGTGGGGTTGCCTGATTAGGGCCCTAATAAAATTAGAGAAATTCTATATAAGCTCTATCAAAGCCCTCATTCAATTTCCGCGTGGCATGTAACGGTAATGTATGAAAAAGCGATTAAAAATGCAGTGGAACGAAATTGTATTTTTTGAGTCGTAGTAGATATCCCTTTATACACTTAAGTACTTCATGCTATCTTTTCATATATTTTTCTTTAGAAAATTGAGTGTTCGTCGAATTGGATTTCAAAATGAAATATTTTTGTAAAAGTTCGTAAAATTTCATTATGAAGTAATTTTATCTCGGTACTACAAAATAAACAAATTTTCATACAAATACGCGTTTTAATAAAAGAATATTGACGAATTCTGACGAGTGTAATATGCTGTAGATTATTTTTTGAAATGTTTGCCTTTCAAGAAATTTCTATGCGTTATGAATGGTTAGTAAAATGACGACAGTCCCGCATTTTTACTGCAGCGCAAAGTTTCGAAAATCCCCTTCAGCAGTTCCCATGTACCTGTTTACCTGTAGCTGTTACTTCATATGAGAATAAAGTACAGCAATTCAATTTTATGCGTGGCAGCAACTGCAAAAATCTAGCCGGAGAACGACGTTAATTTCCGGCATGAAGAATTTTTTTCATCACAATGAACGAGGGAAAAAGGTTTACGGCATAACAAAAAATAGTTTTATCTGACTTTTAATATTTTTCATTTTTCATGCGATAGGATAGAACGTCGAGTGTTTCAAGCTGCATGCCGAATACATTGGATTCGGGGTTGGTAAGGCTAACGCAACACAATTGGTTCGTATTACAGCGCGCTGTCGGAGAACGGTCGAGGGAGCACAATTATACGCCAGATGAATTAGCCAGAGGCGTTTGCATTCAACATCTCGTGTTCCCAGGGAACTCCGGGCGGCTTCTCGCGTGGCCCGACACGTGCTAGATATATGTGTGTATTAGACGCAACGCCGAGAGCACGAAACACAAAAAAAAAAACAAACTTACGCTCTTCCGCTGTATCCGGAAACATGAAGACCCATTAGTACCAATGGCAAACAAATCAGGATATAGTTACTATTTTTGTGTACTTTGAGAACTCCGTGTACAAGGAATAAAAATAAACCAGGAAGCAACTGTACGTTGCATAGAAAGAGACTAAAATGTGAAGTTCGCAAATGTTATCCTGAAATACCACCGTCTCATTCGCGGATCATCATTAGCACTATTAGGATGAGCCATAGTAGCGGAAATGCCAATTTCAACCAACAGTTAGCCGGGATTAGTAATATAATTGATTAATATTACGATTGGAATAATATTACGATTGGAATAAAATCGAACAAGAAATATTTAAATATTTACCAATTACCAATTAATTGAAGAATTAATCAAAGCCTCTTTGTCTCGAATTGAAACGTTTATTTTCGTGCAACTGAAATCGAATATTTTCACGAGAGGAAGCGTTTGTACATTGGCTCGCACCTTCGGCAACAAACGATTCAACCAAGCATCAAAATTTCACTTCCTAGTGGGGATCAATGAAAACCACGTCGGTCAGTGAATCTCATCGATCCATTGTAGAGTCCTCACGGAAGCAATGGGTGGTATGCATCAATCAATAGTCCTGTAGGCGATGTTTGACGGACGTGAAAGTAGCCACTGCCCACCGAGAAAACACATGGGTCCAAAGTGATCGGGGAGCATGGGGTTACACGAAACGGACTGCACTGGGGGTTTGCATTTCTCCAATGCTCTTTCAACTGTTATCTCTATTTCTCTATTTCTCGTTGTTGGTTTGAATTTGATGTACGTGACTATAATCAGTTGTAGTAATGAGCAAACTAACGACCCCAAAGACCCATGCCTTCGTTAGGTGTTCATAATTCGGTGCTTATCCGTTTTACCCAACGGACGGTTGGAGTTTTCGTTTGAATTGGGGTAAGCCACTATGGCGATAAGGCGATGGTCGATTATCCATTTTGGCTCGGAATCACCCGCAAATGGATTTCACATACATTTATTGAAGCCCAAAACGCTTTCATCGTCTTAACAATCAGAGATTTCTTGCAGAAGAGATCGGGGAATGAACGGGGAAATTCCATCAATTGGGGTTGACCCTTAATCGACGCAAAAGCGTCGCCAAATGCGAGCAACCGAGCGCACATACAGATATATCGATTTGAGCAGCCAGATTGGGAGAAGTCCAATGGACAATAATTATAGGGATTACATTGTTACGGGTAATTACCCCTGGTGTGGCTTGTATCACTCGGGCCAAACTCCGAATCACCCTTGGCGATAACAGCGCTACCCTCGAACCCTCGCGAATGCACCGAAGCCCCCTTGGAACGCATCCCAATGTACCAAGAGTGTAATGCGATAGTATATACGGACGTTAATGTCTATATTTGCCCACCCAAGCACGCGCAAAAAGTACACGACGATTCTGCCGAGCAAGACGCTGCAAAAACAAACGGGACCGAAGGGTTTTCTTTTTGCCTCAATTTCTCCAAGATAAGTTTACCTCGTTTAGTGCCAAATAATAATGCTCCAGGGGCTCGACCATATTTCGCGTTGCTTTTGGAATAGCAAACGTTGCGGAAATATGAGCTGACGAAACTTTCAAAAAATTGCCACCGTAGAATAATCTGACGATCGACCTGGCAATTAACAAGTTAATTGCCAAGTTGAGAATCTTTAATTATTTTCGTAATGCACACTGCCTGTTTCGTATTAATAGCTAATAGAATATTCAGAGTTTATCGTTGAAAGCAGCTCCGATAACGCACCGAATTACCTCATGACCCCGGTTGATCCTCTTCAATCGATCTTAACTTCGGTTAGCATATGATGCGTATACGTTGCCCGTATGCGGTTTCGCTCCGTGTCCATTAAGGACAAATAGGAGATGTACCACGTGACAAATGATGGCCAGAAGGATAGTGCAAACGTCTTAAACAGTGATTTCACAAGAATAAAACATTTTTATCGTCAAATAAAATCATTAACCTCTGCGTCTATGAATTCTACAGAGACTGATGCTCAATTTTTCATTGAGAACTTTACCACGGATAAGAAAACTGATTTCGAAAATTTGTGGAGTTTTGTTGATTTCCTACAGATCTAGGATATCACATTGCATTCGGTGTATTTGTGGGTGTATGCACTCTTCTCTAATCACGACAATAATGATAATTAATATCGTGCATCATCCTGGTGGTTTCGTCCAGCACGATGGTGTTTTCTGGATCTCACGAGCATTCCTACGCCCTCGGGGTACCTAATTATCCTTTGAGAGCTAGAATTTAACCATGCAATCATTGCGCACGCTTGCACTGCACCTTATATCTTCCCCCCCCCCCTCTCTCTCTCTCTCTCTAGTGTCTATTTGTGTATATAGATATGTGTTCCCTAACTTTCTCTAGTCCTTCCGTATATAGCACGACGTTCGATTTTCCACCGATTCAATTAGCGATAGAGAGAACCCAGAGTATACGTTGAATGCAATATACAGGTTGTTCGCCTATTAGCTCTCACGCTAATAGGAACCCTCCACGTGAGTGCAGTGGTTGATGATGCTGCATGTTCAATTATGGTTGGGTATACGTCAAGATTTTGATAATCGGAGAATCTTGTCGGAGTTCCGGAACAATCGTATCGGTAACTTTCTCCGAGAGCCAAGGAGGTTACATCCATTATATTTCTTTTGTTACCCAAGTATACGTGCTGAAAATTCACGGGATACGCCTCATAAAAATAAGGGCCTATTGTGGCGAACGCTATTAGGAGTTCCAGAATAAGACCATGTTTAAGCATCTTTCGGACAGATCAGTATGAATAGCTTCGACTAAATCGTTTGTAGTATTTTAATTACTAAATTCGTTTGCTCGACAATAGCTCAGAAGGAAATAAGAAACGTGAGAGTTTAAAAAAATTATTATATTATACACTTGAAAACCTTTATAAAAATTACACACACTACTCTTATTACCTTTTTTCATAGTGGAGTAAGCCAGCCCATGTATTTTAACAAACCCATTCGGTTTTTTTTTACATTTTTATTGTGACTAATTTCCGGTGAATGCGTTTAATAGGAAAAATGAAGTTGTTGAAGCACGCACATACTCATATTCATTAATATGGATAACTTACTGGGCCATCATGGTTTCAAGGAGACGTTGTTTAGTCAACCTTAAAGGCTCTCATTATTCTGCCTCTAATAGCTCTCAGTGGCAAAGTGTGATCGCTCATTGAGATACCTGAGGTTATCTGATTAGGGCCCTAATAAAGTTAGAGAAATTCTATATGGGCCCAACCAAAGATCTAATTCTATTTCCACGTGGCGTGGTGAAAGTTGTCATGTGTATGCCTATGCCTGGTACTGGTACGTTTCCTTTTTGGTCAGAGTATTAAACAAACTTTCCCTACTTAGAACGAACAGGAAAAATAGATAGTTGAGTCAGCTCGTACGAAGTATAAGTTAACTGGATAAGTGTGGCTTATTAGAACCCCAACAGAAATTAGGCGATTGCCTTGTACCAATTTTATCAGAGAATATTGGATTATTGGCAGAATTGCTTTGCCGATTAACAAGTCATCGATAAACCGGGTTATGGGAGAGTCAATGATTTGAATAATAACTTATTCGGCTCGACGTCCCTTGGTTCGCATTGTACACCATTGTGCGCATGGCCGTGTAAATTAATTCCCTCGCTATTCCAACCGACCAGATTCAGCGCTTCAGCTCGATTCAGTTTCATCGAATGACGCGCAATAAATATGTCCCGTGTGTTTGTATGTAGACTTTTCACGAATGAGTCATGAAGGTCCCTTTCATTTGGAAAAATAAAACGACAGTTCCACAAACATTCGCTCCAATATTAATTTCAAGATTTATCACTCGTTTGATACGTGTTTCGTGTCCTAAAATCACAAATAAAGTGGACGAAAATCGTACCATGCATGTTTTACCATTACCGTTTGTAAAAAATTAACGAAACTGGATAATGGATGCCCTTAATTGTTTTAACGCGGTACCTGCATCTTCTTCCTCATTAAAAATGAAATCATTTTTTTTTGTGGACTGTAATATAGCAATTCAAAATTACAGCCGCGAAAATTCAGCATATCTTACCGAGGAAATACGACAGTAATTAATATTCATGAAATCAATGCATTTAACATACAACGATTGGGAAAAACGTGCAGATCGATCTTTAGAACGGAAATATTAATAGCTTGCGATTAGATGCAAATTATGCAAAATGCGAAAAATGTCAATAAAACTGTCGCGGTAACATCTGTTTCATAAAAAATATAGGCTACCGGACATTTCAAGCAGAGGATCAATATTATCGATTGAAGCGTTTAATTTTTGCCTTTTCTGGTCGACACATAGCCACTACGCACACGTACACTCGCGTTAAACAAACGACGTGCGTAATTTTTTTCGGTACCAGCTTTATGAATTGGCGGTTGGTGAGATCACTCAACGATGTTCTAACGCCATAGTAACAATAATATATACAAAGTAAATGCAAAATCATCATATACAATTTTTTAATAATAATTGTTTGAAAAATTACGTTAATCTTCTTGGGCGTCCTATTACAATATATAAAAAATTAAGAGTTTGGTAATCGAGATATTCAGTGGTAAAAATCGCAACCATAACACGAGGTCTTATAGGAAGTTATGAAAAAAGACGATTTTTGATAACAAATATCACGATTTCTAGACGGTCAAACTTTTTCAAGTTATACCCACAGTTGAGTATGATTGTTGAAAAGGTTCATACAAATTTTAAACAATTAATCTTTAAATTCATATAACGCAAGACGATCCTTAAGTCAAGCTGATTGCTATTTTGCTACTTCACTTTTCATAATAATAATTGAACCCGTTTATTACCGACACTTCTCGAATAGTTATTTTCTAATGACGAATCTTATTATGCTTAAATGTATGATATTTTTCTATTTTCAGACTCAAAAAATTATAAACGCACTGTTCACTAATAAATCCGCTAGTACTACCTCAAGAGCACATTTTCCCTGCAAATACGAACCTATAAGCCTTTTGCCTGAAGAATGTTTTTCCTAAAGCTGTTTTTAATAGAATTTGAGTGTGCTCGGAAACCAGACGTTAAATTTTACAAATTTCGCGGGTAAGCGGAAGCAAAGTATATTTTGTTGTTGTTGGGTACGCGGACAATTGTCCAGTTCCGTGGACAATTGCGCAATGCTCGAGTATAGTATTTCAGGGTAGTCCCTTTTCACACAAAGCTTTCGCGTCATGAAGAGCTTGCATCCTTTGCGATGCAATCCGTTCCCCTCATCTTCGCGAGAGGTTTGTTCATTGTCATACGGCAACTCTTTTCCAAAAGCGTACACGAGAACAAAATATGCTTCCGGTAACAATACGTGGACATACCGCGAGGAGACACAGCAGGGATTGCAACGGGGACAAAAATGAAGAGAATTCAAGCAACGACTGTGGAAAACACGATCCAAGCGGTAGAGTAAGGGAGTGATGAAGAACTCTTGTTGAATAAGTACTAGTGTACAAGAAGTACGACTATTTCAGTGAACGATGACGCTATGTGATCTCTTTCTCTCTTTCTCCGGCTCTTTCTTGCTCTCAGGTTTTATCCTTCTCCTCACCTCGTACACACTTTAGAAATGAATCATTTGTAAACTAGAACGGTTAGAGTAGGTTCGGCAGAGACTGAATAATTACTCGGTGCAATTCACCGGTGCGCCACAAAGGGAAAGACACCGCGAGAAATGCCGAGACGCCGTGAACGACGAGGAAGGAAGAGCCGATGTCGACGAACCAAAAGCAGAAGCAGCCGCTTAAATCCTCGCGTGTCAACCCTCGAGCCTTGCCAATGCGTTTCATCGCTCTCGACTCGTTTTCCCTAAGCTCGACTCGAAAATAAAGAGAGACACGGACGAGGATACGAGAGCTCTCTCGTTGCCTGCATAACACTCGTCTATGCGCGCACTATTCTCCCGTACAAACACCGTTACGTGTGTGCTTTCATTACTTTTCACTGGCTCACTCTCAACCCGGAGAATTATCCCGTTTTCAACAGTGGCTAAGCGTCCTTCTCGAGGCAACGATAACTGTTCTCTGAAGAACCCTGCTCTCAACTGTTTTATCTCTTCGCACGTCTAAACGTTTGGGCTCTCACTCCGGTACTATACGACTTTCTGCTTTTTATCATCCACGAGGGAAATTTAATATTCTGATAACTTTTCTCAATTGCGTTGAAAATGCATCGGGCGTTAAGTGAAAATCACGAATCATTGCAGTTACACAATAACATTTGAAAAAGTCAATCAGTCGATATCAATGAAATTAATCATTGGTAAATAAAGAACTAATGGAATAATAATAAATGAAATATAATACGTAAAGATATATTAAAATAAGTAAATATAGGGCAGTGTAATTCCTGTCAAAATCGAGCCGATTTTTTGTGTTTATTTGGGTTCGTTTGTTTGGTCCCCTGCTTTTTAGCGTGAGTTGCGCTTCCGAATATTTACCTCAAAATTAATATACAATAATAAAAATAGTATTAATGAAAGCACCAGTAAAAAAAAAAATTATGAATTAATTATTCATTTACTCATTCTTTTGCTATCTTAATTGAGAAATCATTAAGAAATAATGAAAATACGAGAATAAAAAAGTAATTAACAAACTAGTAAATAAAGAAACGATAAATGAAGAAAAATTCATAACCAAATTGCCATTTACAATGATGCACCTGCAAAATCGGATCCACTTAAATTCTGTACGACGGAAGCCAATGCGCAAATGTTGACGTTTCAATGAAATTCTTTGCTCGCTGCGCGTAATCCGAATTTTTTTCTTACCGAATTCCGCGATCTATACATTACACGTGTAGGTGTGAAAAATCTCCGTCTGGTCACTTTTGCAGGTCGCGTGGCTCCGGGTCGACACGCAGACTATCCTAACGATAGCAACTCACGTTATCACGAAAAATCACCGTATCGCGGTGACGCATAGTGGCCATCGTACGTGGTCGCTTCACATAAGGGACACGCAAGAGAATGATCGGGGATGGTACATGTGCCAGGTCAATACCGATCCTATGTCGAGCAACACTGGCTTCCTAGAAGTTGTCGGTAAGAATTTATCCAATGATCGATTTATTACGCTCGTGTTGTAGCAGCATCGATGAAACGTTACCCACGATATGACGTTTTTTTAAATATCGTAGATTCTCGTTGTCAACCGATAATGAACGTTTCGATCAACATTCGATGGAACGTATAATTAACATTTTCAATTTCCTTTAAACGAATAGTTCCACATTCAATTACATTTATCCTTTTCAATCGAGCACAGAATTTAATTAAATCCAATTGAACGGAAGGTATTTCAATCTCGTGGATGATCGAACGAATTATCATTTTTCAAAAGCCAACAAAGTAGAATAACAAGATTCCACCAGCCCCAAATGAGAAATGGAAATGAGTGGCGAATATTTATAGTAGATCGATTGACATGAGAGACAAAGGCGTAACCTAAACTATTCGACATGCAACGATACAGAGCAGGGTGTTGGCACCTAATGGATGACATCTTTGCACAAATATAGCTTTTTTCCGATAAATCGCGCGTGACGTGAAATCACGTGGTAACATAAGCGGAGGGAGCCAGCGGCCATTCATCAAGCTCTCAACTCTGATCCCTATCAGCGATGATACGATACTCCGTTAACAGTCTTTTTTTAAATTTCCTTTTTACGTGTGCTTAATAGGGACGAATAACGACTGCGATGGTAAACCCTTCCTGATGTTCATCCTTTTTGTTTCATCTACAGCTGGTATAACCCTCGCACAAAATCGTCCACATCGTCCTACGAGTACAGAAGCGTGACAAAGGCTCACTAAATATTCGCGGAGCAATGAGTCGAGTCCTTAATCATCAATTACCGAGAGTTCACGCGAGCCGGAAACGTAAACTTTTCTAGAACCCGTCAATACCCCATAAAGTTGCGAAGGAGAGACAGAAAGAGAGAGAGAGAAAGAACGAGTCAACATTGAACTCTCTCGGAAAGTTCGTTGAGACTTCTTTGTTTTTCTTCGTAACGTACGTAGAGTCTCCAACACATATCGAAAAAGTACGAAATGTGGCCGGCCAAGATAGACAGCTTGCGTCGGCGTAACCGCCCATTTTATCACGTTATTGCTCGATTTGTGGCATCGTGATGCAAATTTATGCAAAGTATGATATACACGAGCAAAGTGTGCCATTTTGTAGTAGGTATAGTTAACTGGGGGAAGGGTAAGGAGGACGGATGGAGAGATTGAGAGGTAGAGGAAGGGAGAGAGAGACTTGGATAGAGATAGGAAGCAATGGGGTTGGTGATTGCACTCTTGGAGGTCTAATAAACCCCTTACCGTAGAGGTGAACTCTGCCTCTGCCTCTTCTGCAGCTCGAGTAGGCTCTAATAACAACCTGGCCACTCGATGTGCACCACTCGCCAAGCTCTCCCCAGTTCTTTTTCGTTCACCACCTCCGGCCCAGCTTTTCTCTTCCTCTTGTTTCAGCCTACCAGCTTATTTTACTTTCATGGACACTTTTCCTCTCTATCTTTCGGGTACTGTGATACTCGTAAGTACTTCCAGGTCTATCGGCACACTGCATCGGTATAGGCACGTCTGAGTACATAAGGGATGACACAAGAGAACCATTTTACGATCCCCCACAATCGCGAAAACCCAACAGCTATAGGGAGACGCGAGAGGAGCGAAACGACTGTCGCAACCAAGCGAAGTTAGAGAAAAAGAGCGTGGGAATCGTGTCGATTATTGTACGCGTGTGAGAATGAGAAGTGGGTTATCGAGGAGTGAAAATATAACTAATCGCTTCGAGACCACCGTTCTTTGTATATAGTCAAGTACTAACGCTTTATACAGTGTTTGTTCAATCAATAAGGTGACTTTTTAGTTTTCTCGAAAAATATTGATTTATTCATGAATATCTATTTTGTATGCTTCATAGTGATCCCCCTCAGATGTTATTATATTTAATACACTATATATAATATAATACTATAATATATATAATACAGGATCAAAGCTTGAGATCCTTTGTATCAGGATCTCAAGCTATCCCAGTGATGCAGTCTTTATTTCCTCAATCGTGGCAAAAAATCGCCAAGCACGCCAAACACGCATAACCTATATATCTTAAAAAAACAAACCAAATTTGCAAAATTGCTGATTATGTCAACATATGTTGGAGTCATCTGAGCGCAGATGAAGAGAAAAGAAAAGTCACCTTATTTTTTGAATAAATCTTCAACCTCTGACTCTCCTCTTTGTTATCTCAACGTCATTGTTGGAACATTGACCGAAACTGCGAAATTTAATTTTCTCTGAATTTGTACATTTGGATATAATAAATAGTGAAGGTTCTTATCAACAGTCATTGTTCAAGAAAACTGAATGATAAATAAAATTATGATACAGACTTTGTTACTGATGACGTTTCATATACCTTAAATTGCTTCAATTGAATGACTTCCAAATCTATAAAAGCTCGTCTGTGAAACCCATTGTTTCAATGTTTTTTTTTCTTTTCTTTCGTAAACTTTTTCTCGATATTTACCAATGTGTGTATATAAATCAAAAGGCTCTCCCTTTTGCCACCCTTTGCCGGAATCTCCGTGCTGAAATACTGTGCAGTAGATCTTAAATAAAAAGCTCAGGAAACGAATGGATTCTCGGTGTTGGATTGTACAGAACTCCACGTTGGGTTTAGCACCACAGACCAGGCGAACAGCGGAGAGAGAGGGGGTGGGGGGGGGGAGGGGTGAGGGCTGATGCATTCTTCAACAACGGATGGAATTCGCGCACAAAGGCTAAGGGAGACCTCTGTTGGTTGCTCCGCAACATGTGCCGAGGAAAAATCTGTAGTAAAGCCATTCGATATTGCAACAACGAGAATGAGAGATGAGAGTGAGAAAAGTAGCAAGAGAGAGAAAAGAGCGAGGGCGAGAGAGTGGGGATTTGGAAACCGTGCCCTTATCGGGGTGAACAAGGTAGAACGAGAGAAGTAAGATGAAAAGAACGCGATTCATTCAGTGGCGTTGGAGAAAGCATTCGTTTAAACTTGAAGAATTAGACCTCGTAAATTAGACACTACACAAGCCCACTTTTGTCCGTAGATCGAATTGTCTATACGTACGGAATACGTATACGAGCTGTGTTCAAAAATACAAGGAGACTTTACTTTTCGAGAAAAATATTTCTATTTTCATTAATATCTATTTTTTCATCTTCAATGTAACCCTGTTTAGATATGCACTTTTGGCTACAACTTCGAGGTCTCCCAGCGAAGCGCTCTTTATTTCTTCAATCGTGGCAAATTTCCGTCCTTCCATGTCTCTTTTAATTTTTGGGAACAGAAAAAAATCGCGAGAGTTTAAGTCTGGTGAATACGGTGGCTGAGGCATGATAAGGCTGTTGTTTTCGGCCACAAATCATTAAGAAGCAACGATTTGTGAGCAATTTCAGAAGAAACTTTGCTTATACAAGTTTCATGCCCAAAACATACGAAAAAAAATTGTATGGTTCGAGCCAATCGATATGCCAACACCCTCAGCAATTTCTCTAATAGTGATTCGAAGATTCTCCATAACAATCTTCTTTACTTATTCAACGTTTTCATCGGTTGTTCACGAGGCGTCCAGGGCATTGTCATTAACAACTTCTCGGCCTTCTGTGAAGAACTCGTGCTATTTATAAATATTCTTGTTTGCTCATAATAAACTCGCCAAATGTCACAGTTAAAATTTGAAGTTGGTCGAAAAATTGTCAAGCACAACAAAAAACGTCCAACCTTTATACTGATCGAAAACGAACTAAACGTGGAAAATGATTGATAACGTCAATATATGTTGAGGACATGTGTACCAAAACAACAACAACAACAAACGAGAATCAAATGCAATTTGTAAAGTCACCTTATTTTTTGAAAAAACCTGGTACGTGCCAATCAAATTGTTAAAACTATGATTATTAATACATGACCAAAATTTTTTCATTCTGCATGTCAAAGACCACGCGTGCGACGGTTGTGCAAAATTGCGTTATTCTTTTCAGTACCGCCGGACATTCTCGATTATCCAACGAGCACGGACATGGTGGTGAGGGAGGGTAGTAACGTAACGTTGCGATGCGCGGCCACCGGGACTCCGGAGCCAACCGTCACCTGGCGAAGGGAAACCGGAGGTACCATCACACTCTCCAATTGGCGCGAAGGTGAGTGACCCAATACTTCCGTTTCCGTTCGCTTTGCAACGCAAAAGAATAGACGACAGTACGACTATTGTTCCTTTGCCTAGTTTTCGTGATTCTTTACGAATATAATCATGTCAGTGAACGTCAGACTTGAGAATGTTTCGTTTCAGCGGTAACGAGTACTGAGGGCCCGGAATTGGAAATAACACGTGTAACGCGACTTCACATGGGACCCTATCTGTGCATCGCTTCAAACGGCATACCGCCAACAGTGAGCAAACGAATCGTACTCATCGTTCACTGTAAGTACACACGCATCGTTCATTCGTTATTACTCCTACTAAGAAACGCGATGACCAGTTGTTAATCTTCAGCAAAAACTAGGTGTAGTAAAAATAAATCCATGATTTTCTGGAGCAAACCAATCCCAAAAATGTCACAAAAGTCTGTTTAGTACGAAATCTCATCTTTCTAACGCCAACGGAAGATACAGATAACTAAAGCCATCTATTGGAAAAATCATGGATTTATTTTTACTACACCTAATATATTTTCACGATTGTTTCGTAGATCAAACGTTCTTCTTACCAATGTACTCAGTCAGTTTCGAAAATATCGAGAATTCATTGGTACAACTTCGTCTACGAAAGTGTTCCGTCACTATAACTGAAAGGTGTTCATAAATCATTGATTCGAATGAGCACATTTTCCTTTTCCTTCCGCCACTGCTTTGATGATCGATCTCAGAGCAAAGCTCTTGAAGAGTCATTTTCCGAATAGCAAGCAAGCGTTGTCCCGTTGAGAATAGACTTAATGATTTAATGACAGTTCCGCCGATGGTCTGGATCGAGAATCAGCTAGTCGGAGCTTACGAGGGACAGACGATAATACTCAAGTGTCACAGCGAAGCGTATCCGAGCTCCATTACTTATTGGACGAATCCCAGCAACGAAACTATCGTCAGTGGTGGGTACTCTAATTACCAAGTTATAATTGTACGTACGTAGATTAGATTTGGTCCGACGTTACGGGATCATGTAGCGAACTACCGTATGGCACGAGGCTTCCAGCTTTCTTCGTTTTCCCCAGTCTATTCGCTCGCCCTTCGATCTCTGTCTTTCTCTTCCTCCCTTTCCCTCTTTCGATTCGAACAGGTACGTTGCACATGTCTTCTTCCTTCGAGGCTTGACGACCACCTCCCGTCTGATCCAGCCCTAACCATTCCCACTGTTATTCCCAAGTTCGGAGCGTGGATTTTAAGCGGCCTCACCTAGTCCCCAACGACTACCACCGACCGGGAATCATTTCGTTACTCACGTATTACTATGGGGTTTGAAGGCCATCAAGCTTTGACAAACATCACCCGGTGACACAGTGGATATTGCAATCAGAGTTGGGCATGGTCGAGAAAGATATTCAAAAGGGACATTAATTCGATACTTCCCAAGGGAAGTAATTTGGCGATTGTTCACTCGTAAAGGAGTCTTAAGATAGTACTAGGGGATTGATTAGTCAATGGTATATCTATAATTTTTTGAGTCTGATCATGGAAAAATACAATACATTTAAGCATAATAATATTCATCGCAAGAAAATAATAATTCGAGATGTTCCGGTAATAAATGTGTTCAATTATTATTATCAAAAATGAAATCGTAAAATAGCAATCAGATTGAATTACGGATGTTATCGCGTTATATGAATTTAAAGATTAATTGTTTAAAAGTTGTATGAACTTCTCAACAATCATATTGTTTTTATAAATTTTTTATACATTGTAATATGACGCTCAAGAATATTAACGTGATTTTTCAAACAATTATCTTTAAAAAATTGTATTTGATGATTTTGCATTTACTTTGTGTATACTATTGTGATTATGGCGAAAGAACATCCTTAAGTGATCTCACCAATCGGCATTTCATCAAGCTGTCCTGAAAAAATTACGAACGTCGTTTCTTTAACGTGAGTGTACATTTGTGCAGTAGCTGTGTATCAACCAGCAAAGTAAAAAATTAATCACTTCAATCGTTAATATCTGATTGAAATGTCCGGTAATCTATATTTTTAATTAAACAGATGTTATCGCGTCAGTTTTATTGACATTTTTCTCTTTTTGCATAGTTTGTATCGAATCGCAAACTATTAATATTCTCGTCCCAAAGATCGATCTGCACGTATTTCCCAAACGTTGTACGTTAAATGCATTGATTTCACGAATATTAATTACTGTCGTATTTTCTCGATAAGGTACGCTGAATTTTCTCGGACGTAATTCTAAATTGCTATATTACAGTATACAAAAAAATCAATTTCGTTTCTAATGAGGGAGTTCATGCACGTAACACCTTAACTGACACCCTTTTACTCGTAATCTTAACGTCGAAAGATCCAGATAAAAACGAAAATGAATCTATAAAAAAAATAGCTGAGAAACGAAATAGAACATTTTCACAATGGGGTCGCTGTTTTTTTTTTGTTCGTTCGTGCCAAATATGAAAGCGATAATTCCAGGTATGATTGATGAAAATTCACCAACGACTGAAGTGTCCAAACGTGAAACATTCGTACAGTACCTCAACGATACGTTTTATTACCGTACCCTAGCGAGCAAAATAAAAATATCTTTACGATCCCCAATCTCAAGGGCGAATTCCTCTCCATCGTCATCTTCCAATTTTCCATCTCATGGAGACTCTTCAAATCCTGGTGACTCCGGATCTCACCTTTTGATCCCATTTGTCTCCAGGCTTTGTTGTCCTCGACAAAAAAAAACCCTCATCCCGCACATATTATTCTCGAGCCATCTGCAAGCTGGTCGTGCTTGCGCGGGAGTTTCATAAAAAGCTTACAAACGGCTGGAAATGTAAATAGCAATTTTATTGCATTCCTTTTCGGTCCTCCTACTTGTTTATCCCGACAACGTCAAGAGCACTCTGATACGCGTTCTAAGCTATCATATACCTATCCATCTGGTTTTTTTTTTCTGTCTTTCTTTTCTTCGCTCGTTCACGTGTGTACTTTGAAATGTTTCGAAGGAAGGGTAAAACGCGTATAACTTTGTTCTGAATTGTCGTTCGCCCGTTTGTATTCGTCTGTTTTTTTTGTTCGAATCACCACGCACACTCTCAGCAACACACTCTCGGCACCGTCCATCAACCAGTGAACGCGCGACCCACACGTTTTCACTGACATACCGACGGCGTACAAATTAGGTTTTTAACGAGGGGCAGTTGTAATTACGCTCGCTTGAAATTGCATGTTTCATACGTGCACGCACGAGCTGTACTAGCCGTCAACCAACCCGATCGTTTAGCCGCTGCCACCGATATACGTGTATGGGATACTTTTCGCAAAGTGGAAGAACACTGATTCTCGACACGAGCAAATTTTTCACTGAGGATTGTCCTTACCACCCCGAATGACTCGTTGCCTGTTTATGGCAAAACGAAAAATAAAACATCGATTTATCACGATTTTATTTCGATATCGTTATTAATCGAGTCAACTTATAGATTCGGGACTCTACTTTGGGCCCTCGAAACAAAGCTGTTTTTATGAATTTTTAATGAGATTTTGGACAAGGATATTGATGTAGGGTTTGTCGGGCTTAACAAATATATTCTTGAAATACATTTAAATATTTTTGAATGTATTTTGTGATCATTTTTAGAACACCATTTGAATACAACAGCTCGATTTATAGGTGGATCTGTGCTGGTATTGAAATTTATACAATGGGCTATTTTAGAAAAAAATACTTTGAATTATTTGGAATCAATATATTATTAGCAGCCGACTGAACTAGAATTTATAATGGACATGCAAAAATAACAAAATTACGGCAAAAAGGAAGACAAAAATTGAATGGTTTTTTACTGCTTTTTGCAAAAAAATTATAAAAATCGAAATTTTTTAATAATTCTGGTTTCCAAAATATGTGGTAAATATTTCATAAAAATCGGTTCAGTAGTTTCAGAAATTTTAGCACCAAACTTGTAGAAAAGTAATTTAGAGATAAACGCGTTCGATGTTTTTAAAGTTATAAAGTAGAATCCTGTCTTAATTGATTAATATATACAAATTTTATTAATAATTATATTAGGCAAATGAAACGATTAATAAGTTATCCATGTTACGATTTTCACATTCAACCATTAACAAATCCTATTATTTTTAGAGATTTTAGAGTTTCGACAAATTTATATATCCCGTTGCC
Organism: Ophioninae sp. A BG-2022a; assembly: GCA_030523105.1. Taxonomy (NCBI): domain Eukaryota; kingdom Metazoa; phylum Arthropoda; class Insecta; order Hymenoptera; family Ichneumonidae; species Ophioninae sp. A BG-2022a. The sequence continues at coordinate 5,112 of JAPYZI010001900.1, read as the reverse complement.
TTCTTGATCAACGGCAGTCGGAATATCGCGTAATAATAATACGTCATCATGCGCTTTCATTTTATTCCATAGAATTTATTCGTTAGATGAAAAATGGGAGTACTTTGAATGAAATATGCATTTGCTCCCAACAAAAAAAAACGAATCTGACTGTTCATTAAATTTCTTTAGTTCGCCTATTTTTCGAATTACACCGTTACAAATACGCTATGTGAATAAATATGTTTGATATAGTCCACATTGCAGCTATGCATTCGTCTTTTTTTTTATCGGTGAAAATGAACGTGCAACGTGTTCCCATATTATAAGAGAGAATTTCACATTGTGAATTCGCAGGGAAAAAATAATTACGTAACAGGCAAGATAATTATGGTTGATGACTATTGTCTGTATTATTATTACTGGCAGAAAGAAACGCAGCTGTGCAATTAGCTGTATATGTATGCTATTTTTATTTATTTTTCGTTTGCTCGCTCAATATTGAAAAAAAAATTCGCATGCGTACGTTGTTTCTGATAATTCCATGGTCGCTCCTCTACTGTTCATCCTCCTACCCTCAGCTGTACTTTTTATTCGAATTATGCTTATCACTTTATTCCTATGGGGGTAATTAATAATTTTTTTATAGGGTTTCGATCGAAAGTGGATTCACATTCGATCAGAAATATTTTGCCAGTTTCAATGTATACTTTTCAGATAATCATTATTTGGTCGAGACAATACCAATGGGCTACGAGAGCACGATGAAGCTGACGATTAAGTCCGTGAGAGACCAGGATATTGGATCGTTTAAATGCATCGCGACAAATTCACTTGGCGAAACAGATGGCAAGATAAAACTTTACAGTACGTAGCACACATACAAAAATACGTGTATATATATTTATATATGTATATGCATGATTCAAATTGATAAGGAATGTTCAGATAAGAATAATTAGAATAAGCTAATAAGTCTTACGTCAGATATACGTGACGTTATCATCGAAAATCTGCATTCCATTGAAATCGAGATTGGTAAGGCAAATCCATGCAAGAGAAGGAAGCAAAGAGTGAGAGAGCGTGGAACGTGATACTAGGAAGTAGATTGAACAACTATTTTTTAGCGTATCGAAGGCTGGACTAAAAATCGATTTTCGTCTTCTCTCGGTTTTTATTTCGTGTCACATGGGAGAGCAAAGATATAACGACTCTCGACTTATATAACTTCCGCAGGAGAATACATTGCAACTAGAATTTTCGAAAATTTATCTCATAAGGACAAAGCTCTATTTTTATAATAAAATCCCCTCTCGATTGACTCTTTGACGATTCACAGTTCTACAATCGCGTTACTCAACGTGATGGAATATGGTGATGTAAATTTGTAGATTTATTTGAATAGTGAGGTTTTTACATTTATTTACATTTATTTGTGTAGGCGGTTTATCTGGATTTATTGGGTGACTTTACAAAATTCGAGATCTAAATTTTTGTTGTTGCGACGTTAGTCCACATGTCTCCAACATATGTTGACATTATCAGCCATTTTGCATATTCAGATTGATTTTATTGGATACGAAGGTTAGACGTGTTTTGATTGGCGATTTTTTGCTATCGTAAACGATAATGCACATCCTCACGCATAGTTGCTTGTTCGTGATTGTTTTGTCCAAAAACAACATCCTAATCATGCCTCAGCAACCCTGTTCACGGGACATGGCCCCTCGCGATGTTTTTTTCTATTTCCATAATCGAAAAGAGCCATTAAAGGATGGAGATTTATAACGACTGAGGAGATACAGTCCGAATGAGGAGATAAAGGCGAATCTGGGGAGTTTTTAAGGGGACAAAATAGATATCAATGAATGAATCAATATTTTTTTCGAAAAATAAAAAATCACTTTATTTTTTGAACAAACCTCGTATGACTGAAAGCCATTGCAAGAGCCGGGTACCAGGTTGCTGCGGATTAATCGCAGCTTCCGCATGTCACATACGTGGCGTTCCGTAACGGCATTCACGTCAGCCCAAATTTCAAAACAAATTCTCAACCACTTTTTCGGACGTTGAGCAGCCCAACAGCAAGCGTTCAAGAAAACGTCATCAGGAAAAGTACCGAAGAATCCTGTATGTGGGTGCGTGTGTGTTTTTTGGTAATATCGAAAGATAGCAACGAGTGTCGAAGAATGGACACGGAAGTAGCGATTCAGCCCGGAATTCTCCGTGTGTATGACAACAATCAGGCTGTGGCGTGCACGAGTGTCGTCTCTGAGAAATGGTTATGTGTTTTGTCGATGCCGGAACGTCACTTCGCTCCGGGTCACGCTACTTCGTTTTCGGAATGACTTCGGCACCAACGTGTGCGTCGTACGTACACCTATAGGTTCACATATCTGCAAGAGCGCATCATGCATTCAGCGAGGATCTGATAGAGCCGCGGAAGGATATGGAACACCCGCGGTGCTTCGCTATGGAACGTTGTGAGACGGAAATCGATGCACTCGCGGAAAGGGGACGTGTATGTTTTGCCACGTAAATTTAGCCTTCGCGGAGATATGTATAGGTGCTCGTGTGGCGTGGAATACCCGTCGTTTCGTGGGTCATAAAAAAAAAGTGGCAGAGCAGGACGGGAAGAGAACACAAATACCAATTTTCCAATATCAATCACTCGGTTACCAGAAAATTTACTATTTTCGCCTCGTATGACGTACGCATGCGTAGATCGTGCCGGGGAGTACGAGCTCTCGTATCTTTCCTACCTGACGTTCGTTTCCGTTTCGTCTCGATTCGAAACGACTTGTCAACATTGAAATACACACGGAGACACGACGTTTCATTTTTTTAAAAGCTCGCCTCTTGTGCAAACGTACTTTCAATCACATTTTTTTCGACTTGAAAAAAAGCTAGGTCACAGCAGTCAGCATTTTTTTTTTTTTACCTCGTCGTCTGTAATCGGTTTTCCGGCACCTTCTGTCCGAAACGTGGCCTTTTTCCTTCCCATTTTTCATCCTCTTGATACAATTTAAAAATTCGGAAAATGTCGTGCTGCTGCTCGGAACATTCATTTTTCGGAGTATCAATCGTAAAATCACAGAAAATACTTTTCTTCGTACATTTCGTGAAATAAACGAAGAACGTTCTTAACTCAAATCGTTTTGCCTCGGACACGAGATATACAGATTTTAGTGGCGAAATGTTAAAACGAAACTTCTTGCAAAGGGGCCCTCACCAAGAGGCAAAGTTATGTTAATTCTTCGTTCGAACTCTGGAATATTTATACTGCGTTCAGTTCGCCTCTGCGAGTGTGATTTTTCCTTAGAACGTAAAGTTGAAAAAAACACTAATAACACCAAAAAGTTTGGACGACTCAGTTGAGAATATCGAAAAAAAAATATCACATTGGAACGAAATATCGCGTAGTAAAATTCAATTAAAAAATTAGTATCTATCGAAAAGCTTTCATCTCTTTTTCTATCCGATTCGAACATTCGCCGCACTTTCCATTTCCGTTTTTCCATTTCTTCCAATTAAATAAATACCAGTAGTGCGGTCCGAGGGGTGGTTCGCTTCGAGGAGAAAAGACTGTCGCTCCGTTCAACTTTTTATGCTGCTATCGTTACGCGCGGACTTCCAACGTTCGCGCACTTGTGAAACTCGTCGAAACTCCATTTTTTTTTCTTTTCTTGTGAAATGAATCGCTGAAGGTTTTACAGAGAATGTACGCTTGTCCGGATAATCAGCGTTACGTTCCAATAGCAATAACGCTTCTAACGATACCACCAATTGAAAAATTCATCCGCAAAACTCTCATTCGATTTTGAAAAGCTTCTTCAATCAAAAAAAAAAATAATAATAATAACAAAAAACATCCATGCAAACTTCACTGTAGCGATTTTTTTATTCGGACGTTATATTCGTGTATTAAAAATCAACATTAATACGAGGTACGAACCTCTTCGTACATGTATATGTGGTAGCATCGAAGGAAAGGAATATCGAACAAAGAAATTTAAAAAACGAAAGAAATACGTTCACGGTACTTCGAGTACTCTTCGTCACTGCTTTTTTTGTCTCGCTCGAGGTACACATAACTACTAGCCCCGGAGCGAAAATTCCCTCCGCACTTCCTATATGGACCGCACTCTTCGCATTGGTTCACCTCATCCCCTGTTTCCTCGGTAGTGTATTTTTTTTTTACTCCACGGGTATAATTGCCTCCGCTTTTAATTGAACGTCAGGATCACTCTTCCTCTTTCTCTCTATTGAAATTCCACGAGCGCACGAGCATTCGCAGCCGCGAGATTCGCATTTTATTTTCTCCGCCTTCGCCACTCTCCGAGCCCTTTCTTCCGCCTTTCTCGGCCCTTTTTGTGCATTTCCATCTTTTTTTTTTCCTTCGCGAAATACGACGATCGTGGAAGGGACGAGGAACAAAATAAAAAGAAATAGAATACGTAATGCGTTCGAGTCGTGGACAAATATGAAAAAAAAAAAAAACAAACAAAAACAAACAAAAAAATGAAAACGACGAGAGATTCAGAACCGATGATGAGAAAATTCATAATGGCTGCGATCGGATCAAAGCACACGAAAACGTTAAAGCCCAGAATGCGATGTCCAATTAATTTTTGGCTTTCTGATTTCGCTCCTGTCCGTGTTCAATGTGTGTGTGCGTGTGTGTGTATGAATGTACGTACGCATTCGTCCGTACGTCAATATGTGTATAAGCGAGATGTGGTTTGCAAGAGCGTTTTACGAGTATCGAAATACGCGCAATGTATCGCACCGTATGGATAGGAGTCGATAAAATCCCCGGGGGACAGGGGGGGGAGCGCTGCGATAAAATTGATAGTGACCCTTCCCGAGCGTTCCCTGTTGATTCTGCAGGGAACGTGTTTCACCCTACGCTCGTACAATGTGGGCAAAGGTCTGAGGTGAATTATTGCTATCGACTGATATCCTCTCTGCATAGGTCATGCCGCGCCTGATCGACCTGGCCCTACCTGTCACGTTTCTTATTCCACTTTTTTGTTTTTTGCTTTTTTTTTTTTTTTTTTTTTTTTTTTTTTTTTTTTTTTTTTTTTTTTTTTTTTTTTTTTTTTTTTTTTTTTTTTTTTTTTTTTTTTTTTT
>JAPYZI010001899.1:0-27647 GCA_030523105.1 Ophioninae sp. A BG-2022a | reverse complement strand
TATATATATATATATATTGTTTCTTTTCGTCAGTTATATTATGTGTAAAATGATTTGATATAAAATGCATGCACACGCACGCACGTACAAACACACGCACATGTTTGTGCGAAAAATTTGCGCACATGAATATACTTTAGGAGTAAAGTTGCGGTGCGTCAAGTACACAGCGTACATATTGCGAGAATAATGTTCGGCACTCACCATTGGCTATGGAAACGCGTACATGCTAATTTCTCGTTTGCATGGAATTACACTATATAAATATAGTATTTAATTTTTTCTCTTCCCCCGTCCATCAGTTCTCACATAAGTTTGTAATGAGGAACCAATACACGCGTACCAAGAATGCGATTTTCTTTCATAATCCATTGGATTATATCGGCCTTCGATGATTATCACACTATCGTCGTTCTTTTTCTGTATTTTTGGTTACGCATTTTGTAAAATCCATTTTGCGGCGAGTTAACGGTCCAAGAGAAAAGAAGCTTCATCTCCGAACTTATTCTACCGTATTGAGATCTTTTTTTTCACGTAGTCGACATTCGTATTCTCTTGCGATTGATGGTTGCTGTTTGTTCTTACCATTTTGCTTGCACAGCCAAGACAAAATATTTTGCCTCGAGATTCGCGCGTTCTTTTCACTTCTTTTTTATATAGAAAATTCAGTCACAAAAATTCCGAGTCACAAAAATCCAGAGTGTGCGTTTTGCTTGACGATTCTTGTTCCGTTCATCATTGAGAACCTGGAATTTAAACCTAAGGTTTAACTAACGGTTGAGATGAAGTTCGTTATGCTTTTGAACTTCTGGTTTAAGATATGTACACATTCGCAAATTCAATAACGATAAATCCATTGAATCGATTGGACGAAACTGAAAATTTTTCTAGTATATCGATATATATTTACCTTCTATTTATTACAAGCCGCGAGCTCATAGAATATAAATGAGTTCCCATACAAGTGGGCAAATAGAAACGTTCTCGACTCGTGGCAAGTTCGCACGAAACGCGAGGCGGCCTCACGGGCGTTGTATATCGTAAATGTTGAGACAAGGAAGAAGAAAAAACAAAAGGAGGAACCGAAGAAAGAAAAACACGCGTATTTTATGGAATATATTCACATCTTTATACAGAGACTGATATCCCGACCTAAAATGTATATATTTTACACACGAAAAGGAAAGAAAAACAAGTAAGCAAAAAAGTATCAGGATCATTCACTACGGTCGACCATGAAACTTTTATGGATCTAGCGACCACACGATATTTTATACTTTACGAATAACGTGTAGTATCATTTATGCATTAATATTATTGAATGTTCTTCTTTTGTAAAAACTGTACACATGGAAAATAAATATAAAACATTTTATATTCTGGAACATGAGTGCACGGAATTTCGTACGTCCTGGCAGCAAAATCCCCTTGCCGCTCTCTCATTGCGTTAATTCACGCCTATCGCCGGTTCATCCATTTCAGACGAGATTCGTACACAATTCGTATAAATTAAAACTTTGAAAAATATATAACCGTTTTATTTTTATCGCATTTGAAACATTTCCCGACGACAGGACGATTCCTTCATAATTAATCTTACTATCGAACAGATACCGCCTCTGGTAGGACGACAGGCTCGAAAGATCAATATGTACACGTAACTCGAGTAGGGTATTGCGAATGTTCGATCGAAGTTTCTTATAAGATTACAAGATTCATTTCGGGATTCTCGGACGGCGCGATGCCCGCGAAAAGCCTCAATAACGGTTGTTCCGATGTCGCGTTAACGGGTCTACTGCGGTGGTCCCCCCATCATACCGATCGATGGCATACCCTGAATACCGTAAGGGCCTTGTGGGGGACCTTGGCCACCCGCCATTGGTGAGTGCATTTGCATCGCCGGGCTTTGTATCTGTTGCGTCGGTGTCACTTGTCCGCCGGCTGGAGAGGCTACTACCTGCAAATCAAAACTCCATGTACGCAGTCTTCCAACGATTTTCTCTTCAACTAATAACTTAATAATGGTCATAGAGATTATCGCTACGATCGTGTCTCAGAAGTGAAGATTCCATATGTTTTGAATACTCCGACGGATCGTTGAGGGAAAAAAATAACATCGAACTCATCGGGTCTCGGTTGCGTACCACCCGCAAAAAAAAAAATGTATTGTGACAGTGTTTAGCCATCCGCATTTTACTGTTTCAAATATTAAAATGGGTAATCATTAAATATGTAATAATTCAATATTAAATCACTCAATATTGAATTCAGTGTTGTTTCATAAATACATGAAACCAATTGATCCTACGTACTTACAATCCTTAAAATACTGGAGCAGTGTTGACTACGCGATAACTGACTGTAAATCCGTGACTACAATTTTCCGATCGAAGTCAATGTCAACTGTACTTTGTACGGATACATAGAATTTTTGCCATAAGTGTCACGCAAAATGAACTCGCAAATAATCGCTTCTACCGAGGTGAGTATACCTGTGAGATGCCGGGCGGCTCGGAAGGCAACGTAAGATTAGCGAGGAGATCGCGAACAGCGGGAAATAATGAGCACTCCGCTGGATTCGCTCCGTATTCGGCGAATCTCTTGAGTTGCATCGAAGCAGCGGCGGTAGCCGACGCCGGTCCGGGATCTCGCTTTTCCGCTAGCTGCGTCAAATTCGTATTCACATCGTAAATCAACGGAAGAACCAAAGACGGTGGCTCTCCTTGATATGGAACACCGATACGTGTTATTTGAAGCTGAAACATAATAGATATAATTTGAAATTAATTTTGAGAAAAGCAATAATTCCTCAGTACACTTTGAGGTTTTGTGTCGTTATCGATAGTTTACTCGCGGAGTAAACTCTTGCTCATAGGAAAATTTACTTACGAAGAAAAGAATCTTGTTTCGACAAACTAGAACAGCCGCCATTCCAGTGGGAACAATGGGTGTCGCCGAGGGTGGTATCCTCAAGCACCACTGAACCGACCATTTAAGCTGCTGCTGCTGAACGAGACCGGGCACCAACTCGAGTTTCATTATGTGGACGAAGTCTTTGAGTACATTGAATGGAACGTTCAACATTCGACCGAAGCCGGACAGAGTGTTCGGTTTGTAAGGTGGCGCCGCGGCTCTGGTGTCGAAAAACTTTTCTATCACCTGAAATTAAGTTATCGCAACAGCCGATTAGTCATGAAAACATCGAGCATCGACGCGGGGATAACTCGGTGAGAGTCCAAGCGTTTTACCTGCAGCTCCTCGAGTGACCATTGGTCGCTGTGTTCCGGTAGCGGTTGAACTTTGATGTGAAGCGACTGCAAGTGCTGCGGATTCAAGCCAACGCGACACTGGAGCGTTTCAACTTTGAAATGCACCATTCCCGGCTCAGTACTGTTCATCGTGGTCAACTACGATACGACAAAAACGCTATGACAATTTTTATCGATTTCCGAAGGTTTCTTACGAACGTAATCTTGTGAATTGAGCGAATCAACCTACGAAAATTTAAGTACGAATATGAGCCTTGGAAGCCTATGAAAATGTGTCAATCGAATCGGTAACAATTGTAATGTGCGGCTCCGTCTTAAGAGGGAGCTGCACACCCTCCCCCCCTCGTCGGCCGATCAGAGTGATAGTTTCCCATGGATTTCCCAAACGGGCCATCAGAATTTCATGAAATTTGACCAGACAATGTCAAATTGATAGACGAACTGCTGTCTTCTCCCCAAATTTATCAAATCGAAAAACAAAATTACTGATTGTATTACCACGCGAGCGTCGTGATGGAAAAGCGGGAAAATAAAAAGTTTAGGTAGGATCATAACTTGGAGGGAAGAAGAGCCGCGTAGCCATATTTAAAACACACATTTTGGGGCCTCAACCATTTGATTATGTAAAATATTTAAGGAGATCCATGGGAAATCGTAACTCGTAGGTATATGTTTACGATTTCGAGAAAATGTCATCCGACATTTGCGACATTTAGTTCCGAGCAAATGCCGGGGCGTTGTACATCTCGAAATTTCCAGTGTATACGTATGTACACTGGAAATTTACGAAGTACGATACGTATGTATGAAGCTCGTCGATGATTTCCGGACGCTAGCGACAATGTTGCTTCGCAGTAAATAACACTAGTTCGCGCTGATATTGTTTTACCGACGCGAGCCGAGGCTCCGTCGAAGTTTTGTCGCGGGTGCGGCAAAATTGTTTAATACTCTTAAGTACTAAACAATGCGCAAAGCCAGGCAGACCCAAAGAATAACATTTGGAATTGATAATGAGACTTGTCGGGGTCAGAGAAGTTGAAGTACGAACTATTCGAAAGATTATTAAGAGTAGCACACTCACACAATCGTCGGTCTGTATAAATCGCTGTAGCTGGCGTCTCATGTAAACGCATCCGAGAAACCTTTCAAGCGGCGACAGATCGGGGCCTGGAAGTCCCGAAGGATGTGGCGAGGGACAGCATAAAAGCTCGAGCGCTTCGTGCGTAAGAAGCGTCGGGACGGCGCCGGCCCATGATCTCTGGGGCAAAACACGCGACATGTGACTGCCTGATCTGTGATCGGAAGCTTGGGGACTGTGAAGAGCCGCGTGACTGGGACTCTGACCGGGTCTTGCCGGTGAAGGTCGCGGTACGCTCGGCGAGCCTGGCCAGTTCGAAGCTGCGGGTGAAGCCATGCTCTGCGATGAGGGGAACGGACTCCCGTCTATATGACCTGCCAACGTCAATGAAATATACGCTACAGTCAAGCAGATAACTCAAAGGGTAACTCCACTCTACGATTTTGACAAAAAAGTTTTTTCTTTTTTCAACATTAAAAAAATATTCTTCAACGCCATGAAAATAATGTTCCAAGGTAAAATTATTAAAGGTAAACAAAAAGTGTCAAATGTTCGAGGTCTCTTTAAACTTTAATCCTCTTTTTCAATCTTAGATATACTCTATATAGAGATATATATTGCATTTTTTCGTTCCAGATCTTATGTTTCATATGAAATTTATCCGCTACTGCAAGTATATTTAAAAAAAAATCATTTCGCAGAATGGCTCTGTCACCGCCACTTTGTACACATATGATGATGAAAAAACATTTCTATACTCGTGTACGCTGAATAACACCTCTAAAAAGTATTTTCATTTATTTGTTTATACTTTCAAAAATATCGTCAACGTTTGACCTTATTTTTAGTAAGTGGAGTGATGTTAAAGCTTACGAATCGAGAGGACAATTTTTCAATAGCAGCACGCCTAACTATGCTACCAAGTAAAAGGTTCGATATATTTTTCTCGATTTTCAAAGCATGCGAAATCGTTAGAAAAATATTTTGGATCTTAAATCGGCGTCAGTACGGAGGAAAATTCCGTCACCTGTTTGCATGAACGAACCAGCCGGTGAGTGTCCCACTTGAACATTGCTGCAAGGCCCCGGTGAGGAGGTTGGCATCATTCCAGCCGGGCTTGGGACGTGCATTGGATTCAACGGGCTGTTCGCGACGAGACCGGAGCCTGGCGACGGGTGAGGCAGCATGTTCGGTGTGTTGGGCGGTAACGAGGGCGGCGAGGCAAGATTGAAGGAAGTGGCCGGGCTGCTGCCGAAACTCTGGTGCTGGCTAGCTTGAGATATATTGGCGGTGTGAGGGCTCGCGGGTGTATGCGGGTTGCTGCCGGACGGTGGTGTCAGAGGTGGATGAAATCTCAGTCCGTCCCGCTGTTGCGCCGGTGATTGGGGACCACCGCGATGATGGCTCATAAAGCCAACGCCGCCGCTCCCATCGCTGTCCATCGTTACCGGTGATGGTGGATTGTCATCCTCGGATTGCGATCTTCGACGAAATACCGCACTCTCGTCAACGTACTTCGACAGGAAAGCCTGTCGAAATAATTAAACTCTTGCTACTAGTCGGAAACAACAAATGATTTATTCGTCGCCCGTTTTCGTATGAATTCTTGTCTCACCTTGAGACATTGAGTAGGTGTGAATTCGTCGACTGCTGTACTCCTGTCGAAACGACTGTAAGCTCCGTCTCGGAGACTCACGAGACCGCCGCCCCGCATTCTCAACTCGAGACAGTACATACCCTGATAGGCTATCCGTACCAAAGTTACGCACTGCGGCATTATCGTGAAAGTCTGCACAGGTACTTGCGGCCTCTGCAATAAAGATTTTCTTCGGACTTGTCCTATTCTCGTATCGATACGCGGCATTCGGGAAACATTTTTCAACGATTCGAGCATCTTTTTAGTCAATATACTTACAGAATTGTGAACACCCAACTGGGGTATCGTGGGCAATTTGCTAATGGATATGAGCGGCTGGAGAGTCTCATTGAGAATGTGTATGATTTGGGCAAGGTTTCTGTGCCGATTTAGATGAGCCTCGAGTTGTTCTTTCATCAGGGAATGTGCGTTCACAGTTGTATTGGTTGGACCTTGGTAAAGAGGAAAAAGGACGATCAGCATCCTACAACGCGGCAAGCTCGAAGTACTTTGATTCGATCATTCGAATCACTTTTGTCAGATTCTGTCCGGTCCTCGAAATTTGCCAAAATAACGTTTAAGTTGTACATTTGTCCATAAGTTACAAACTACAGGAAATCGACAGTTTCAAACGGAATGTGTATCGATCGAGAAACGAGCGTTGAGTATTCGATATTTCTTATAAATCCAAGACACTCACTTTTTCCAAAGATCAGCTTGAAAGCTTTGTCATTCGTGCTCCATTGAACGGTGACTGTAGCGCCGCGGTTTGGGCCGTAAGCGAGCACCAACTTGCTGTAACTGTAACTTTTTATGCTGACCATATTTCGCAAATTGTATTTTTCGACTTTAAAATATTCGGCGGGTTCTTGCACGATGGAATACAGATGAACTATCTGAGCCCAGTCGTTGAGCAAAGAGTCTACGGTTCTCGACACAGCGTCGGCCGTCCCCATCTCGTATTGAAAGTAGACTGGCCTCCGCAAACCTGCAATTCGGTTGTAACTACTCTGTAACATGGTAGCCAGAGAAATCATGAATTTCGTACGAAAAAAAATGAGAATAACTGGGTAACCTTGCTCCTTGGGATGACTGCTGTTCAACGGACTGCTGTAGAATACAAACTCCGCCATCCACGTCTTAGCCATCCCTTTGCCCTGAACTCTGATCGATACGCTCAGAAGCCGTTTCAAAAGCGCTTGCCAAGCACTCCCGGATGCGATGGTGGGCGAGGGCGCGGGCAATTGAACGAGTTTCAGGACGAGAGCCGTAGCATTGGCCTCGACCTGAAGTCCCTGATGGGCTATGTCGCGTCTCGTCAACTGCACAAGTTAAAGCGTTATAACGTCTAGAAACGGATCTTTATCAAATTAATATGTGGTCGATGCAACACGTTGTCGAAGAAATGAAATGTTCCTAGATACTTTTTTTCGATAAGAAAAAAAGAACGAAAAATCACGCTCCATAGTTTCCGCCTCAGGGAATTACATTAGGAGCAAGATACACGGTGCATTTTGTTCACATTTGTTTTTCAACGTGACCCTTGTTTTGTTTCTTTTTTATCGAAATACAAATAGCTTGAAAGGAGACTGCGGCCGGTAAAGATATTAGTTTTGCACTGTTAATGAAATTTCGAAGGGAAATTAATCCCGGATATTAATTCTCACCTCTTGAGCCAGAGTAACGAATGGTATGCGTTCGTCACAAAGTGCGACGACGTGAGCAAGCTCGGGAATGAAATAAGCTGGATGTTTGGGTCTTCTGCTTTGTGGTGTACCCGGTGCGTCCGTACGACCCGTGGCCCCGGTACTTCTTCTCTTGTTGCTTCCCTTCTCCACCACGTCTGTAATGCACCCCCCATCTTGATCATTACTCCCTAAAAAATCCACCTGTTATTCCCCTCAAAATGCAATCATAGGCGATACAGCGGGTTTCCGATGTCACGTGTAAATATTCGTGCCAGATGTTAAACGATTAGTTGAGCAAGATCATTTTTCACGATCGATACGAGACCGCGGCGGAGACGTAGATGGCACCGTGTTAATAACAATTAGAGTGATAAAAAGAAAACTTTGAATTCGTTCGTAAACGCGGCAATTCAAGTTTTCACGAGCGACGCGGACTCGCGCGTTGATACGATGCGCCAATCGAGCATTGACGATTATCGGTATTAATCGGTACACGATCGATCGATCCAGTGCTTACCGTTGTCGACGCTCGTGAACGGACCGTGCGTCACGACGAATGTGTCGAACTCGATCAAACTCTGAACTTTTAGATACATCTTTGGTATTTCCGTCTCGATACTATCGTCGTGAGGATCGTCCTCGATCGAGCTGTGCTTTACTACCGCGAGATAAAACGAGCACTCGATTTCGCAGGGTGACGATTCTTTCTCTTTGAAAGCGACGATCTGCAATGGATATACACGGATGTGAGAATTATGACGAGGAAGCGTGGCGTGTTGCAACTGGTTGATGTTACTCACCAGTATCACCGTCGGGTGTCGATGGAGTTGAACGAACATTCGATGCCTGCTGATCTTCGACATGGGATGATCGGGATGATGAAGAACGGGTAATCTCTCGTGCGGCGTTGCCGGCAAATGTTGCAATGTTTTTTCGCAACGACGCTGCGTTATCCAGAACCTGAATGTATCAGTTCAACATTTGACAAAATTGACACTCGTTTTTCCTTATCGGTAATCTTTCATTCCAACATTTTTTAAAGAGAAGATCGTGATTATTTTGGTTATTGACCTTAATTCCGAAATGAGTGTAGGTAGACGCGAATGATCACCGTTCAATGCAACCGTCAACTCAGGAACAAGCGGAGCATCGTACTGTGGAACGTGACACTGTAGCATACCCGTATGTGTATCTACCGTGACCAACAGGAGTTCTGCTCGCAAACATGGTTGTAATATCGGCACTGAGAGAATAGCCGGAGATCCAGCCAGTGAACCTGCTCGTCAAAGGTACAACGTTACAACACGTGTGCTTTTTCGCTGTACGGCTCGGCTTCCGAATCTAAGGGTAATTACCCCCGCAGGAGTAAAACAGCCTTTCTGATTCTAAGACAATTTTGTTCATCCCATAACAACTTATTTTACCCCTATCAAATATTTGGGGAAGGCATAAAATAAGTATTCCCTATAAGTCACAAGATGACAAATCTAATAGGGTTAGGAACCGCTGCCTTACGGTTTTCCCTTATTGCAAAAATGATTACTCAATACTCTTTACAACTCACATTCCACATCCTTCAGCATTGATTGGAGTTCCTGCTTTAGTTCCGATAGTCGACTTCTCGTGCGAATATATATCGTATGGACGAGCAGACATTCCATAGACAGTTGGTCGGATCTAATAGCACGGTCCGCGATTTCACCTTCCTGAAAGAACAGTTCGTTTTATCGCTCCGTTTATTATATTACACCGAGATATTTTGTTACATCAGAAAATCGCGGAGATAACAGATATCTGATGATAAAATAGCAGGTGCGTCGTCGGCAGAAAACATGAACAATATATCTATCTGAGCGGTAGGTCAAGTAACCGGAGTTGCAGCTGCGCATTAATAATCGATTAAAAATAAAATGAAGTAGTTGACTCGTCAGTCAACGAATTGAGAATTTTTTATTCGGAAAGCGGGTTCCTGTTTGGGTTAATTTTTTTCGTTTAAATCTGCACTATTGACGCAAAGTTATCCATTGAAGTTACCTTGCTTCCCAGAGACGGTATGTGAACAACCGCGAGCGGTCTCGCCGGCTCGTTTTGATCGACCTGAACGGTCAATCGGTATCCAAGTTCGGATCGCGGATCTTTGCTCGTCAATTCTCTGAAAAATCGTAGAGCGTTTCCGGATTTGAATGGAAATAATTTTTGTTACTATAAAAAAACTCCCTTCGCTTATCTCACTCACCTCCAATAGGATATGGATAAACACTTGCCGGGCGTATACTCGTCTACGTGTATGTGATCGTCCAGCCTATCACGAATCAACCGCAACGTTTGGGAGTATAGAACTTCAAGTTGCAGGGACTGGCAGAAATAGTGAAGAATGTAATAGACCTCGGACAAGGAATTGGAACTCTCGGCAAGCCTCGATTGAACAACCTTGGAAAATTTTAACAAAGAAGAATACGTGAGAATCTGACGCAAACGGAAGCAACATTCGATATCACATCTGAAGTTTTTGCATACTTGATGGACGTATCTAGTCTGTAATGGATGAACGAGCGCTTTGCCATCACCGGTCTCTCGGTCGGACACTAATATTTCCAGTTCTAATAGACGCCACGGAACGTTCGGGCCATCACCCATGACAGTTAATGACACAGAAAACTCCTGCTCCACCAGGAACGTTACGCGCCCCGCTTCAATTTTCAAATTGCGCATTTGAGGAAGTAAATTTCCCGTTACCAAACGATGCTGAATCACTTGATTTAGTCTTTGAAGAGTACTCCTTTTCTCGGATGGCGTTATCGGATCAGGAGGTACTATTCTTTCCTGAAAAGAGAAAAAACATACTATTTTTTTACAGCACTTACGAATTCTCTGTAAACGAACTGAGCCCTTCCTCAGGTAATGTTTGTTACCCTGATACAAGCCGGCAGACGACCGTACGTTCCCGTTGTAAGAACTTCGACAGCTGCTGGAATGTGAAAATTGGGCAAACGTGCGTGCACTAGAGTCTCTCTAGCCATTCTTGCCAACATATCTGCAGTATCCACGAATAATAGAGATTGTTTGTCCAAGAATGCCATTATGTGCTGGAAGAATAAACATCTTCACTTGTTTACATATTTCTAAATATGCAATTATTATTTGCTTTCTATACTTCAATTCATACAATTGTTTAATGTACAACATGTACATTCTGTTCCGAGCTATGCGCATCATAAATATTCGAATACAATGTAACATAATGCATATCAACTAAATAATATCACAATGCGATGTTTGCAGTATTGGAAATACAAGAAGAAAAGTTCTATTATCTCAAGGTTTTCATTATCTTATTACAGAAAAACTTTATCTGATTATCTTAAGTTTTTTCCACTTTTGTATGCGTTTGTTATTTTTATGGGACAATCGATAGTTATATTTGTTTGAGGCATTATAAGGGTCGAGGACAAAAATTAAAGACTTGGAAAACTTCTGTGCGCCGATGTTTTGAAAATAGCGCTATAATTGTGAAAAAATCGTATTCAAAATGAAATATTTAAAAGAACAAGAATTACTTTGATTAATCAATTGTTTTGTCGCTAGCTGTTTGAAACAGTACAAAGATGGAGTCATACTTTTTGCCGGTTGGTACAGAGTTTAAAAGTGCTTCAACTTACGGCTGATTTGTCAACTTTGGAAGCACTATTAGCCCACTTCACCAAAGCCAATAACCGAACGAAGAGCTGTCGTGTCCTTGCCGAATAGTTGTAAATTTCTATCTTTCTTTCCATATCCGTTTTTCGTGGTAGGCTGAAACAAGTGAAATGATAGTAGTAAGTCGAATGCAAAGTTTTATGAAACGCACAAAAGTGGTTGATTCCTTATACTTACAGCTCTGCTAGTACGGTAAGCTCATGATAAGTTCTCTGTATTATGAAGTCTATGAGCATTCCAAGGGAAATAGAACCACCACGATTACCCTCCTGTGGCATATTATTTGCCACAGGAGTTTGATGTCCCTCCAGTGGAACCGGAGCCATTGCGACTTTTACGGGTTCTGGCACTTCGAAAATCTTGTTTCCCTATACGTGTAAGGCGATTGACTAAGCAGGTTTCCTATATAAACAACGGGATTAACAAAGTTGGATTTAATTCACGTAGAACAATAAGTAACATGTTTTTTCATGTGCAAAGTCGTTAATAACTGTTTCAATGCTATGATTGTTTTAATCGTTCAAACTTGCATTTGTGATTGAGTGAAGGAATCAGAATCCGTGTCCTGCTAACCTGATTTTTATCACGATGTAGAATTATTTTTTAACGTCAAACACACCAATGCCAATCCCAACTGCATTATTTTTCTTGAATGCGTAAATCAACTTTAGCGGCCATTACAAAAATGATCCCAGAATCCTCGAACACAGAATGCTCTAGACGATATTTAGCTGATTTTATTAACTCGTGGCGCTAGTGAGCGCGGCTATCTCACACATTACTCGCTCTATCTCACTCGCACGCTCGACACCTCTCCCCACTCGCCGACAAACGAAAATACAAGCCACGGTGATGATATGGATGGAGTCTACCTCCATAGTGACTTGACCGTGGCAGCACACTACCGGTACCATACATCCGTATGCGGAGGAACGGTACCGGTGCGTCTACAGAGTGGTATATGATCTGCCGTATGGATTGTTTTCCAAATAGAACACAGTGCAACTTATAAAAATTTTTTTGAGTTCAGCAGCCAATCCGGAACGTCACACACCAGAAGTGAGCGCATAGTGTCGCTCTGTGTTCATAATTGAAAAGCAACCACAAGTATTTCATCTTGTTTTCGTTTACAAGATCAGTTAACTTCGGACAAGTTGCTGAAATCTATTTTGTTGGTGCATCAGAGCACGTGGTTGACGAGTAACAACATGTGCATGCCTTGTAGGGCTGCTACTTTTTTCAATTCGTTCGATTATATCAACACGTCTTTTATCGCACCGTGTATGTAGAAGCATCGAAAAAATGCGTGATTTCGGCGGGCTAGAATGCTTCTGGAGTGATCTGAGCAAACATCCTGTTTGTCCCCACGGTAAATACTTATAGGGAAATAGAATTCCATCTATTTTTCATTGGATTGAACATCACTATTGAATGGCCTTGTAAATAAACATAATCTTTCATCGTTTTGAAGCCAATCACGCTGCATTCCCATCAATTTGTTTCTTCGCAGGTCCTACATTACTTTTCGGCAAGAATGAAGGCGATGAACTCAAACAGTTTTATGCTTGCTCGGCATGCCGAGATCGTAAGCTTTGTCCTTTTTACGCTGAGAAAGATGCAAAGTCCATGGAAGGCCCATCAAAGGGCCGTAAAGCAGTGGCGACAAATGTGACACCATTCTATAACCACAGAAAACTGTTTGTTCGTTTCAATGAAGCAATGGTGCAAAGTCCAGAGCGGCGGGCTTACTGTTACTCTTGCGATAAAGTGATCCCATTTTCGGAGAGAACGTTGCACTCTGATCATGAATTACGAACGAATCTAAGCGACGAAGAGATGAACAATCCTACAACTATCCTACAGCCACTCTCTGATGTAAAGAAGGAAGCGCAGTATCTGTTCTCCCAGAAAGCCACCATAGAAATAACAAATATGTTAATAAAAGCTGGCGCCAAACAAGTTTTGTGCATAGGAACACCAAGAATTCACGAATATATAACGCAGAACTTGGAAAATCAGATGTCCAGTCTTCTGCTGGACTTTGATGGACGATTTGTAAGTTTTTCTTCTCTCTATAATTACAAAGTGATTTCGAGTTTTCTTAATTCAGCTTTTTACATTGTTTTGGCCTACTGATTAATAAGCATTTTTGAGCAAACAAAGCAGTACAGCATCAATTTTTATCAATGTTCATAAATTGAAAACAAAAGTCATAAATGTAGTCCATTGTGAATAATACAGTTTATGGCGCGATTCCATGTATCTGTAGTTATTGGTACTTTTACTTCCTGACGATCGCATCAATGTGTCATTACAGCACAACTTCTTCGGTCCTTTGAGTTATTGCTGGTACAATCTCTTCAACCACCATTTCTTCACGGAACAAGGAGCGCAGACCTACCGTGATTTCATGATGCAGAACAGAGGTGAAGGCACATTCTTGATTTGCGATCCACCGTTCGGTGGCCGAGTCGAGGCGATTTCGCAAACTATAGAAACGATAGTGAATCAGCATCAGAAATGGAACAGTCTGGAGGTCGCGAGCTTGGGAATTTTTTTTATTTTTCCTTACTTCATGGAATCGATAATACAAAGGAAATCCAATCCTCCGGGACAAGAGGGTGGTCTCAAGTCCCTGAAAATGTCCGATTACAAGGTGGATTATGAAAATCATCCACTGTTCCTCTCCGGCTTAGGTGGACGCAAGCATGGCTCGCCGGTTCGCATTTTTACGAATATTGCTCTAAAAACATTGGAGCTTCCGAGCGAATCCGGTTACCGATATTGTACGAAGTGTGAGAAATGGATAGCCTCTGAAAACAGGCATTGCAAGAAATGCGGAGATTGCACATCCAAAGATGGGAGAAGTTACAAGCATTGTGAGCGCTGCCAAAGATGCGTTAAGCCAACTTGGAATCATTGCGAGACCTGCGATAGATGTACCCTTGATAGTCACAAGTGTGGCGAAAAACCAAGAGTTACGGGGCGATGCCACATGTGCGGCGATAGGGATCACATTGCGAAGGATTGCAACAAACGCGACCATAAAATGCCTACCAAAAGACTCAACAAAAAACGCCCGAAGAAACCCGATGAAAAGGCAGTTCCGAAAAAGAAAACAAAATCTCCCACCTCCGAGACACCCATCTCTGCACCGGTTCAACTACTGGAACCTAACAAGAGACTCAACAAAAAGCGCATGATGAAACCCGACGAAAACGCGGTTCCGAAGAAGATAAAAAAATCTCCCACCTCAGAGACGCCCATCTCTGCGCCAGTTCGACTACTAGAACCTGGCACGATACTCAACAAAAAGCGCACGAAGAAACGCGACGAAAACGCGGTTCCGAAGGAGAAAAAGAAATCTTCCCCCTCTGAAACACCCATCTCTCCGCCAGTTCGAGAGCTCAAAAACAAAAATAGGACCAAAAAGACTGTAACCGTGGGTATGAAAAAAATGAAAAAAGACATCACTAAGACGAATGAGTGTTCAGAGCCGAATGAAGCGGCTGTTCCGGTTGTAAAAAAGGCTGTAACGAATCGTAAAATGAAGAAAACGACAAAATCCCTCGCGATAAAGAAACTGAAATAAAAGACAGCGAATCAAAGCTGTTCCGAGTCAAATCTACCTGTACATGTGTTAAGTGCTTTACGGTTTAATCACTTTATTGTCACAGAAAGAAATGTATATCAAAGGCTCACGTGGAATCCGGTTCATAATTCGATGCAATTCTTCGGACAAGCATCAAACGTTTCTTTTCAAGCCAATGTAAAAAAGGAAGCCGATATACAAAATGCACATACTTTTCTCATAAATTTCATTATGTAATGATTGTTGATTAATTGTTACAATTACTAGGAATTGAAAAGTTCAATGAAGGAGCCAATTAAACATTGGTTAAGTACAAGTGTAATTCTATAAGGAGTTACAATCAACAATTTAATAATCCATCAAATTTGAATTTCTTTAGGGATATATGTCACACTTCCAGTTGACAGAGAAGACATCCTGGACATGTCGAGCAAGAGAACTGAAAGTTGTCATTCGTCATTCAACAAAACGGATTGTGTTTTCCTTTTTCCGAAGAACCAAGCTTTTCAGAAATTTTTGGGTACTCGCGAACAGATTATGTGTCTCACACTAACCGTTGGAATTCGACGCAATGTTTGACCGGTAAAACCTTATACATCTTTGCGGGTTCCGAATAAATTCGTAGTTTCGTTACCAATTTCGATTTCAGTCCTTAATTATTATATTCATGCAGCTGATCTACTAGATTGCAATATACTATGACAGTATAAGAAAAACGAACAGTCCGACTAAATGCAGAATTTACATATTCCGCCATGTTGGTATGTGCCGCTTATTGCGCATGTGGTGAAACAAAACGCTACATTCACAATGTAAATTTTATTGTAGTTTTTTCACATGGGCTTTCTAAATTTTCGTACATTAATTCAATGGTAATAGTTAGAAATTAAAAACAAAATAAGTGCTTAAACTATGCATGTGATACGCAATCGTGGATGCATTTAAATAAGGGCGAGTGGGATTCACAAATATTCTTGTTAAATACACAGTCACGTGACACACCAGAATGCCGAATAACCTTGAAACATCTACGTCGATTTAAAAGATGGCAGCCCCCTTGTGTCGTATCGTTAAAAGTCTTTCCGCGAAAAGGTTTTCTTACCCCCGTTGTGTAGCTATTCTCAATTCAAAACGATATTTCGAAACAAGGAGTTCGAAATGTGACCAGGATGGAAGAGAAGAGCGTGCGAAGAACGGCAAAGAAATTTTTCTAACCTATGGGATCGTCGTCGCGTCTGGTTTAGGTTACGCTCTTTACAAGTGGAAAGATGACCTGGTTCGGTCTATTCAGAATTCTTCGCGGGTTATCTTACCGACCGTACAAGCTAAAGCTTTTATTATCGCCGACGTTAGCCAGAACAGAGAGAGATACAACTTTATTGCCGATGTCGTTGAGATATCGGCGCCATCTGTCGTCTACATAGAAATTAAAGATCAGAAAACGTAAATACGAATTTTAATTATTGGCACATTGCTATAAGTACATTTATGAAAATTTCTATACACTATGAAATTATTATTTTTTAATTGTTTTTTTACTTTAACGATCAACCCTTTTGAATTTTTTATCTCGTGCAGCTTTCCGATTTCTAGTTACGGCCATATTTATACTGCGTTTCAGTGTTCTCGAGTGTAATGTTTTGAATCGTTTTAGTTTATTAAAAATTACTCTTTTCTTTAAATAATCAAATTTATAAATGTTTGTGTTAAGATGAAGCCTATAGTATTTTTCTTCCCAGTTGATATGCGATCGTCTGAAATATTTTTCAATCAAGTTTTACCTGATAAAGAAATAATACTGTGTTCAGTGAAATTAACGGTGATACTAATGTTAAACAAAACAGGATAGACTTTTTCACAGGAAAGCCAGCCACTACGAGCAACGGTTCAGGTTTCATAGTAAAAGAAGACGGTTTGATACTTACAAATGCTCACGTTGTGATAAACAAACCCAACACTCTTGTCAAGGTAATGGTGAGTCCATCGGAGCCTGTCCCATCCCTCCTTGACTCTGTATCCATCCTTTGAGATAAACTTTCCACATAACCTTATTGAAATATATCTTTTTTTGAATTCTTACAAATTTTTTATTTCTGGTTAGACATTGCTACGAGTCCTTACTCTGCTTGATAGGTACGACTTCAAGATGGCTCAACCTATACCGGTGTCGTCGAGGATGTCGACATGCAGAGCGATCTTGCCACAGTACGGATCGACAAGGTTGTGATGGCAGTTAATTTAGTTCGTCAATCAATCATACTTTGTTTTGTTCTCGGTTATTATACAATTCGTTCTAAGAGCTGGAAAGAAGGCCTAACTTTCACGATTTTTTGGGAGTCTAATGAAAGGAAGGAGAATTATTTTTAGAGAAATTATTCAGCATATATTTAAGCCTAGAATTTCTATTTTATTATTTTTATACAAAATAGCAATGGGAGAGCCAATCTGTGAAATGACCTTTAAGTAGAAGTAGAAGTACGAGATCTGAGATAAAGAACCAAAAAATTTGTTTAACATATATTATTGGCTACAGAAAATGGGTTTAAAAGAACGCTTCAAATTATGAGCTCTTAAATCCTTGAAATCTTTCTTTACCCTTTAATATCGTTTTTATGATGTTAAAGCATTATGTAAGCAATTTAAAAAAGCTATATTTTAAACATTGCACTTCATGCTATGCCGTAGTGCGAATAGCAATGAACAACACGTTTAGCGATGATTGCAGAAAAATTTGCCCGTCATGAAGCTTGGGAGCTCAGCAAGTATAAGACCTGGAGAATTCGTTGTGGCAATTGGATCGCCCCTCTCGCTAAGCAACACAATAACGAGTGGTGTCGTGAGTAGCGTCAATAGGCCCAGTGAGGAATTGGGTCTTTACCATAAAAATATGGGATATATCCAAACGGACGCGGCAATAACGGTGAGCTTTGCTGCCTAAAGCAAAGTTTGATTACAATGAAAAAAAACTAAAGCAAAAAAAACTAAAGCAAAGTTTGATTACAATGAAAAAAAAACGAGTTCGTCAATTGGATAAATATTAATATAAATCATAATGTTCTGTCGTATTTTCTACGTTTATTTTTAAATCAATATTAACTGTACCTCGATGTCATTTCAGTTCGGCAATTCGGGTGGACCTCTGGTCAATCTAAGCGGCGAGGCAATTGGTATTAATGCGATGAAGGTTACTGCGGGAATATCGTTCGCAATACCTATAGACTACGCGAAAGAATTCCTCAAGAAATCGGAATTGCGGCGCAGGAATAAAGGTATCTTAAGGGGCGTGAAGAAATTTTACTTGTCTTCACCGCTACCAAAATCTTCATCTCGTAAATCGTATCCAAAGTAAAAATTACGGACACTTGTGTTGCAAATTTGATTTATTTATTTAAGGGTATACAGCAGCCATCTTATATTTTTTGGGATTACTGAACATCTTTGAAATGGTTCCATAGCCATTTTCCTGAAGAAGATTTTTATAGACTCATAATGATTATTCTATAAAAAATATTTCCTATCATTTTTATTCATAAACATTTTGTTACAGAATCAAGATGTTTCTGGAGTAATCCGATGTCAAATGAAAAAAAACATAGATATTGAACATATCTTTTCAACAGTCAATCACGTATGACTTATTTCGATCATGAATTTCTTTGTAAATTCGACTACAATTCGCGAATTAAAACCTGTAACACAGTAATTTTCATCGTATTGAAGGAAGAAAATATTATGGCGGAATACTTAGGACCTTATTTCTGAACGTTATTTTTTTAGTGAATTTGGTGGGGCACTCCTGTAACGATTTCCTCGTTAGTCCACAACGGAATCGTTAGGACAGTGAATTTCTTCCCAAAAAGAAATAAGCTTTTTCTTAAAATCATCCTCCAAGCGCAAAAAGCTCCATCCATCCGTCTCTGTCCCTCCCTGAAGCTAAACACCGAAAATATATATTTGTATAATCTCAGAAGCGGATTCACTTCTTGTAGGTATCGGTGGCTCACCAGATATCGGTCGTCGTCGTTACATGGGCATCACGATGCTCACTCTCACGCCTGACATACTATCCGAGTTGCAACAGCGAAACAGCAACACTCCGAGCTCTGTGAGGCACGGAGTCCTCGTCTGGAAAGTAATACTCGGATCTCCGGCTCACCTGTGAGTACCATTAGCCAAAAAACAAAAAAATCAATCCGACGACGTGATTTAGAAATTTTCGCTTTTGAAACGGAACAAAAACCTGAAGGGCTATTGGTAATTCGATATATTCCTTCTAATCTAAGCAGTAAATAAGATTGTATATAAAACTGTAAGCAAACAATAATTTCTGAGTAATTGAAGATTTAATGTTTTTTTATAAAAATCCCTTGATTTGAAGATAAAGCACAATTTAAAAAAGAATTGCGATGTTCTAATTAGTTTTAAAGTATTTTCAGACAGTTAATCAACCAAAAACTCATTTGAGATACGAAAAGGCCTCTAAATACTTCCAATTTGTACGTTATGCATGTAAAATCATAAGTCATGTAGTAAAACTGTACAGCTCATTTACAAAAACCGTATTTGCTTGCAAATCATGTGCGGACCGCTGCGTACAAATTATTTCCATGATTGCCTTATTTACTAGCTTTCAAAACTGTACGGATGGACGCACGAACAAATGAGATTTCAACAATGGAAACTTCAATTTCGTCATCTAATCTCGTGGAGTTTCCAACGAATTTCCATATCATTGAAAAATTGTGTAACTGATTAAATTTTCCAGAGGAGGTTTGAAAGCGGGTGACATAGTAACGCACGTGAACGATGAGGCCGTCATTGCAGCCACAAGTATTTACAAAGTCCTCGAAAAGCCAGGCTCACTGGATTTAACCGTTTTAAGAGACGGCGTAATATTGCATGTTAAGATTGAACCAGAAAACGTGTAGAGATCGAGAAATGTATCGTGTATGACGTATTAATGAATATTTCACGACTCGCGGCTTCATATGTGCACACATTGATTCACAAGTACACTCATATGTATACGTATGTACATACAAATATAATACTGGACGCCAATACGTGTAGTGATTTTTATCCAGCGAATGCACGTATGTGCAAGGCGGTGTTGAAAAAATGCGTTTTTCTATCAATATTCCTTTTCGAACGATATTATTAAGAGAGAACCGCACGCGCGACAAAACTTCGACGGAACTTTGGCTCGCGTCGTCAAAACAAAATTAGTGGGAGGTACCGCTATCTACCGCGCGGCAACATTGTCGCTAGCGTCCGGGAAACATTGACGGGCTTCATGTATGTGTATGTATACGTACATACGCCACACTGGAAATTTCGCGATCTGCAGCGCCCCGCCATTCGCCGGAACTAAATGTCTCAAATGTCGGACGACATTTTCTCGAAATCGTAAACAAATACCCACAAGATATGGTTTCCCATGGATGTCCTAAAATATGTGACGGAATAAAATGGTTGAGGTCCCAAAAAGTGTGTTTCGAATATGGCTACGCGGCACTTATCCTCTCCAAGAAGATAGTCGATCGTCTATCAATTTGACATTGCCTCGTAAAATTTCATGAAATTCTAAAGAGCCGTTTAGGAAATCCATGGGAAACTACTACCCTGATCGGCGGACTAGGGGGGAGAGTACGCAGCTCTGAAAAACGTTTACCGATTCTCAAAGCCAGTGTTTACAGCTTTCAGACGCATCTATTTTTCATCTTCGCTTTACGTATCGTTTTCCTCGATGCAATGTTTGAACATTTTTTATGAGTGACGTGAAACAAGATTTCCTAATATATCACGAGGATAACGCGACCGAAAGGGTTAGGAACCGCTGCTCCGATGTGTTTTTCATAGTACGTGTGCTCAGATAGTGCGAGCTAAAAAGTGTCACCGCATGAAGAATGTGTCTTTTTCCAAACAGTTCCGCAATAGGCAAAACCAAATATTTGATTGTCGTAAGAAACGAGTGTTTTGAATTTCGAATTTTTCAGAGATACCTCGCTTTGCTTCAATTATCAATCAGCAATCATTCGTACACTCCAAGTCAGTTACAAAGAATTCCTGCCTAATAATTTTGAGTTTTATATACATGTGGATAACATACCATTTGCAGTAGTGCGTTTGACCACAGGAGCGTAATGCGTCGTACATAACCATATTTGTGGTGTGTGAGCAGACTATCTGCGCTCTGTGTTCTCCATATGTTTTATTATGCTTTTGTAATACGAAATATTGTGAGTAACGTGTACACGGCCATTATATCGTAATTATATTAAGAACGAGAATATATGTGTGTGTGTATATATATACATATACACGCACGTGCAGCCGTAGGTCTTTACATTGATACGAATAACGTGGAATGATAAATGGTAAGGTAATTCTTCAATATGATAAAAGCTGATGCGCGAACGTTGCCGGCCTCCCCGAATGTCCCTACGTGTGCGCACATAAACCCCGTTTCTTCCTCTCGAACAAGTTGTTCACAGGGCGTGTATCATATCGTCCAAGAATAAATCGACCGCCCACACTCGTTCGCGAACGAGTCATCGATTACAAGTACGAATGGTAGAAATCGCGAGGAAAGGATTTTGCTTCTCTTTGAATGTACAGGTATTGGATGAGAGGCGATCATATAATACACATATATAATACGAGTGTATATGGATATTCGTATACATAAAACGTCGCCGTAGGCTTGAACTTGTCCTTAATGAAGGTGTCAGCTTGTCGGAGTCTGAGCGTTTGCCAGCTAGATCTCGAATTTACATGAAGAAACATGAGCCAAAAGGGAGCCGGAGAGACAGTAGAAATTCGTGTTAAAAACGCTGTAAAATTGATTCTTTTTTTTAAACTCTGCCTCCGGTGAAACGAGGGATTCGATGAAAACTCGTTACTTTTCTTGGGGGTATCAATTTGACCGTACGTTTTTCGAGACTCGGATTTGAATGAAGCTATATTATTCTGTTCTTGATAAAAACTTCGACGTTGGACGGTCTCTCACCCTTTATAACGTATATTTTCACTATTTGTTGGTTTTATTGTAAGTTTTAATAAATAGCAATACACGCGTTTTTTTTCAGCCGGTCAGTGTGCCACAGCCGCTCAGTGCGCCACTCCCGACATTTGCCGGAACTAAACGTCACAAATGTCGGACGATGTTTTCGTGAAATCGTAAACAAATACCTACGAGTTATGGTTTCCCATGGATTTCCTAAAATATGTGACGGAATCAAACGGTTGAAGTCCCAAATGTGTGTTTCGAAAATGGCTATGCGGCTATTCTTCCTTCCAAGTCGTGATCCTAACCAAACTTTTTATTTTACCGCATTTCCATCACGACACTCGGGTGGTAATACAATCTGTAATTTTTGTTATTCGATTTGATAAATTTGGGAAGAAGACAGCTGTCCGTCTATGAATTTGATATTGTCTGGTCAAATGTCATGAAATTCTCAAGAGCCATGAGAGGTGAAGCGAGAGCTGCGGAGTCCAAAGCCCGTTTGACACACGAAGAGAACAAAAGGGGCGGCGGAACAGGTACGATCAGGGGGTATCGAGCGAATTGATGTTCAGCAGCGCGCCGTTTGCTCTTTGAACGCGGTAGAATTGTTTTCGTCGGAATCAAAACACTTCACGCATTTAAATTAATCGTACTGAATTCTTCATGTTGACATTTGAAAATTTGATATAAGATTCAACTTCTCTGATAATAAAATAAATATATCGAATTTTCGCGATGGCTAAGTGAGCGACATGCGATTTTTCGAAAATTTGAAGTCCAGAAAACCGAAAATTTTATGTCAGACCGCGATTTATATTGAGCTTCATCAGACCTAAAAGAAAGTCACTATCAGTTCACAAAGAATTATTGTCAATTAAAAATTAGTGCCTTCGGAAAACAAATTCACTTCCTGGGAAAACGTAAAATATAACCTCACTTTCTGTAGCAGCTCGGGTTTTCGGTCTTCATCGATAGTGTTGTTATTAATGGTAACTCCGGGGAAATTCCCATACGTAGTTTAAATAACTGCTAATTTCACAACTTATTATATATTTCAGTAGTTCCGCGGTACTTGACATATCGCACCGACCCGACGGACACATTGTACTCCATGAATCGGCTGCATGGAGCCGATTCACAAATTTTATTAATTCTCAATATTTATGTTTTTTTTCAAATTTTTACAAAAAAGGATGGTAGCTCGATCGTAGACCCAAAGGTCGATAAAAATCGGTTATGAACGTATTTTTCTGATCAGGACACCTTGGTAAGAGTAAAAATTCGTTAAAACATATAAACACATATCGCCCCTCCACCTTCTCCTACATATGTGGCGAACCCTCAATCTACACAAGTTATTCGCGAGCTGCGCTTTTGTCTCACTTTTCTCTTTCTCCTCTCCTCTATTTTCCTCTTTCTTCTCCATTCCCAACGAGGAAAGGTATGCGGAATACTCGTATAAAGCTAACCAGAAAATTCAGAGTACACATACTCGCGTGGAGTCGAGAGAAGACTATATTATAGTTTGCGGGCGGAATAGTACCGCCCGTTCCTTCGCGGTAAAAGATGTACGCTCTCCAACTGGAGAGGTTCCGTAATGTAAGTTACAAACAGGTATATATATATGTAAACTTCGGGTGTGGTCTCTCGCTCTTTCGAGCCTTTTCTCTCTTTCTCTCTTTCTCTCCATTGCCACGCGAGTATGGAGAATATTTCATTCGTCCGCTAGTGTAGTATCGCGCTGGTTGCTTGTTTACGACACGAGCGACCTCCGCAAATATGTGGCGCGGAACTCAGCTTCTCTCCCCCCTCCTCCCGACCCCTAACGCCCGCCCTTCCCCTTTGCCACGGTTCTAATAAGGTATACGCGTGGGTGTGTCTTTCGCAGGTTCTTCTCGCGTTTTTACTTCTCCCTCGCGATGAGCTTTTACTGCCCGTGCTCGTACTGCTCGGACGTCGTGTGTGTATCATCGTATCGAGAGAATTCTCCACGAGCGTGGAACGCGACATAGGCCGAACAAGTCCAATATGATCGTCGTCTGATTCACTGCGCATGAGCATCGGCAAACAAGGAATTTTCTACAAGACCGCAAAACGGTGTACGTTTTGTAATTGGTTTCTGAACTTTTTGCGTAAACATGTGGGTTCCCGTTCGCGTGTTGATTCTGGACTCTGTAATATTATCTCGTGAGCTTTGTGCGTGTACCTCGTGCGGTACACGGGGCTTCTTTTCCTGGTTGGGAATGATGGGTTAACCATCGTTGGAAATACCGACTGGTTGGACTATGGAGTTAATTCGAAATTGACAGGGAACTCGGCTCGATTTGCCAAGCTCGGTATCACATACGAATATAGAAACTCCAGCGTGCTTTAGTGGTGGGGGCATCGTCGATACTGTAAACAAAATATAGTTCAAAGCACGGCCGATTACATAGGAAGAACGCCTCGCACGTACGTTGTCTCGAATTGGAGAAAAAGATTAATAGTAATTAATAAATGTTCAAAATTACGGAAGATGAAGCATTGCGATGAAAATAGGACGTGTAATACCGGTATAAAGGAGGTACGACTTCTTTGGGGTTAACAAAGAATCTAAAATTATCTTACTCTCGACTGTTCTGATTTTTATGGTCACTCGTGTTGGATATTCGTATTGTCAATCTTAAGGGAATACCGAACAGGCCTTCGTCCACCTCGAAATTTTGACACCACTGTTCTCTCAAATGGCTAAACCAATCGATGCGAAATTTGTTGTGTGTATTCAGGACGATGGCACCGAGGGCCTCCTACTCGCCATTTTGGATAAAAATGTTTCATCGTTGAGAAATCGCGATCAGAAACCGAGAACACGTCTCCGTCCACCTCGAAATTTTGAAACCACTATTCTCTCAAACGACTGAACCAATCGTTACGAAACTTGTTGTGTGCATTCATGACGATGGCACCGAGGGCCCTCCGGTAGCCATTTTGAATGAAAACGTTTAATTCTTGAGAAATCGAGGTGTAAAACGTATCGACTGTCTATCTTTCTCACACTCGTGTGTCACGTGGTGACATTCGTCATGGCCTTAACAGAACGGATTCGCAACGAATGATTCATATACATATTGTATATTATCTAACAAAAAAAAAACTGAAAACTCAAATCCTCCATGATGCAAGAGTCTTCCAGAACTTTCAGAAATCCGTCAAGAACTTTTTCAAATAACATCGAATTTCATCACCGGATTCAATGATTTAAAAAAAATTGATGTCTTACTCGTGGTGGAGTAGGAATCCCGAATTTCGATTGACCAGAAGACTCAAAATTTCGAATTTTAATATCCCAAAACTACAAGTTTCGTAAACCTCACGCCAGCAGAAATTTTTAGAAACTTGTTGTCGAGGAATATTAAAATTCGGAATTTTGAGCTTTCTGGTCATTCGAAGTTCAGGATTTTCATTTTACTCCCTATTCGATACTTCGGCCTTGTAACCTAACCCCCGTCAACGAATTCTTATGCATAAGAGGATATTATATACTCCCCCCTCCCCAGTCCGATTTTATTCGGGACACGTCTCCAGCGTTAGTTTTCGATTAGCTAAAAATCTAGTTCGCAAACGTTCGAAGTTAGATATTTAGGAAGAAAAATAAAAATCAACTCGACCTCCAATACATCCTCGGAATTCGTTAGGACCTCGTATTCGTCGAGTTTACCGATTTCACGATTGAAGCAAACCCCAGCATTGGTCAATTGCGATTGTAAACTCGAACCAATGAACGGATTTGTTTTTACGGTCGTTTATTTTGCAAAGGTATACGTGCATAGACTGGTCGCCTGTTCGAAATGGTTTTCTTAAGTACCTCGGTTTATCTCGTCGTCGTTGGGAATAACGCTCGTGCTTCTATACTTACCTACACTTTTCGCATCCGCACATTCCCATCGACGTCCTCTCATCTCCCGATCTTTTTCTCTCTTAACTTTACCTTGGCTGGTTGCGAGGTTGGGTAGTGACTCCTGAGCATTCGCGCCTACGGTGTTAGGACGAAGCCCACACTCGACTCACTCATACATCCTAGTATATATACGGGGTGAACGAAATATCGATACATTCCGTGTAAGGGGTAAAAGTAGGGCTTATTTTCAGCAAGTAAATTCGCATTATGTATCGTACCAACATCTATTATTTCCGAGTAATTAAGAAGTAACGTTTGAACAATAAAAAAACAGTATTCTAAATAAATTTAAAAGTATTTTATAACGTTTCGTCAGCCGAAAACTTCTCGTCTGGGAAAATCAATTCAGAGTGAATTGGAATCGGATATGACGTGTTGAATTTCTGTACTACGGCACCATAAAGGCGACCGGATCAGTGCCTGACGAGGTGTCGGACGGTTTTTGATATTCGGCCTTGATACGGATGCCGGTTTTGGACCGGATGAGTATACTTGTTCAAGGCTGGTTCCCGGTGCCGTACTTATGCCGGAAATGAAAAATAAGAACGACAAATTTTCCGAACTAAAAAGATTGTGGCAGGGTATTTTTCTTTCCCTGTGATTTATATACTTCCTCGCATTTACTGCTCGAAATCCTGTTGTGTTTTGTTCAAGCTTTTATTTAACTCTTTATTTTGATTATTTTCTAAATTGTCAATAATTGTATTCGTGACTTCGAAGTTTGCATCGTTGAAACGTAATACGAATGGTTATCCTTTTTGAGATTTGGATTGATTTTCGGTTTATTTAAGCTGTGAAAATAAATTCTCGTATTTACGTATTCTCATCAAAGTTATACGACCAGCATTTGTAAGAAGGGCTTTTGATAGTAAAAATAAACGAGTAAAAATAAACATATACGGCTTTACATAACCTTTTTTTCGGTATGTTCTTTTTTCACAAATTCCTGGACGTTTCTTATTGAGAAATTGTGAAAATTTTCCGCTTGATAAATGAGCTATTATTCGTTTATGTTCGATAAAGTTAGGTGTACACATCCATGCTCCGGGATATTTGTTGCTTCGGAAAATATCGGACGCAAATGAGGCAGTCCTGGAGCATGAACATCAGCACGTTCAACCTTATTTGGAAAGATCGGGGGAGTAAACACACCGCGGGAAATCGGCTAGTCAACGTAAGATTTTTTACATACCGATCGCGTTGTTTCTGTTTATTTGTCCGTTTCCGATTTTATCATTCTCCGTCTTTCCTCTTTTGATTACCACGGCTTCTTGTTGCTTTCCTCAGCTTCTTTCTCTGCGCGAGATGGCGCGAGTTAAGGGATCGTCTCAGTGTGAAATTTTCAAAAAATCGAATGTTTTTTTTGTTTTTTTTTTTTGAATTTCGTTGAAACAATTTCTGACCTCTCGAGCCATTATTTTTTTTCAAACACTGAAATCGTTCTGAATTTTGATGCCAAAGGCTGATTATCAATTTTAACGATTCTTGGAAAGAACGACGTAACTCGTAAACAAAATTGCACCGATTATTTTACCCACTCAAAAGTTCGTTTTCCAAAAACGCGGAAACGCGTCGTTCTCGATTTTCAAGAAAAATGCCAAATACGAAGTTTCGGCGATTAACTTACGCTTAACTTTAGTAAAAATGTACGTTTTCTGTTTTACCCCCTTAAGGGATCGTCTCAGTGTGAAATTTTAAAAAAATTGTTTTTTTTTGCTTTATCGTATAGTATACACTGTTCT
>JAPYZI010001898.1:0-27660 GCA_030523105.1 Ophioninae sp. A BG-2022a | reverse complement strand
ATTTTTGGCAGAATTTCAAAGTTGGACCATCGATTTTTGCTAATTTTTCCATACATACCCCTTTGCCTCTTTTTTTGCGATTTTTCAAGTGGACTTTCCTGGAAAACTATACGAGATATCGATATGAATCCAACGCCATTATTTAAGTTAGGCAAAAACCTTTTCCAAACCCCCCAAATGAATTCTCATAGCCTCCTAGAAGGTCATCCTACGACCTTTTGAAATACCGTGATTTTTGAGATTCCGGAAAAGTGGGCTGGGAGGGCGAAACATTTTTTTTTCCGGTTTTCAGGTATTAAAAGGATGTATTTGATCGGAAATTTTGCGCTGATGAAGAATATGCCCGGGTTTTTGCCGAAAGTACAAAAATAAACTGGGAAAATGCAAAAAACGTTCCTATAATATTTTTTGGACATTTTTCTCTCCTGCAGCTTACGGTAGCTATCGTAGGACGGAGATTACGAATTAGCGCAGTGAACAAGTGACGAGTACCAAGCCAAAAAATATATTGATTCTTCGGAAGGATGCAAGCACAGTCGGTAAGAATGGAGAATGCGAGCGACTGCGCCGTCAGTGAGAAAATCGTTCAACTGAATTTTCTTCATGCCCGATAAGATTTTGAGGTCTGGTGGTACATTGGAAAACCCAAAACTCAATTTTGAAGGAAAACAATTTTACCCTTTGCTTAAGGCATTTGAAAATCCAAAACCCAATATTGACGAAAAACAATGTCTAAAACAGTTCCAAAATGAGTAGATTTCAAATAAATACAACGCAATTAGTTCGAATGGAACTATATTTATTCCACATAACTCTCTAGATAATCCACGAAATAATTTATATTAACATACTAATCAACAATAATTCATTAACAATGAATATTGATAAACAGCCCATTAAAAAGGATTTCGATTCCGAATTAAATATAAATAAAATCGAGTTTTAAAAAAATCGAAAGGAAAGTGATCAACCACTCATCAAAGTAATCAAATCCGAGCTTTAAATCACACGAAACCCTAGTTGTTCCACTTTAGAGAAACAGCAAATTATAAGTCAGGCAGAATTCGATAAACGCCCGAAAACGGTTTGTCGGAGAAAAATGAGTGGAAATATGGACATATAATTGTGATAAATAACTTCCCTCCCGTGTTAGGTTGGTGCAGAATTTATTATAGAAGATGAGTGGCTGTGACCCCCTCCCCCGCCCCTTTTTCTCACTCCTGCTTTCAAGGCTAATATGAAATAAATTTCATTGGCCACGATTTGTGTTCCGGACTGCGCCACTTCGTGAGTATATGGGTCACCCTCCGATCCTACCAACACACACACACACACACACAGTGAAAAATATGTGCATGCATAATGGCGTACAAGGATCAAAACCACTGTGAGAGCGTAACTCACAATAATTACTGTACAATTACAGTATCACTATTATCACGACAGTCAGGAATAACTTATACAAGGAAAACACGAGAAAACAGTGCGACTGTGTGGTACGTGTGAGGAGTACTCCTTTGGCAAGTATGAAAGACTTATGAGGGTGGAAAAGAGAAGGGAACGTGGTTGGAGGTTCGTATGGAAAGCGAAGGAAGTGAAACGCCGAGAGGAAGATACCGTAGTGGTACACTTTGCTAAATCCACATCTGGTTACGCCGCTGTACTCCTGGTGCTGATGTTCAACACTTCCGAACAACTTCCCTAAAACCCCGATTCGCACTTGCCTTGGAAGCCCTAAAGCTGTCGGTTGGGTTACCGTCTGAATATACGTGTATGTGCGAACGTACAGCTTGCGGATCACATAGCAACCGAAGCCAAGGTTGTTTCTTGAAAACTAGGATGTTACGTTGGGACTGTGGAAACTGTCGTTTCCTAGGTAACTCTCCAGCAGATACCCAGGATAAACCACCCTCAACGAGGATCGAAGAATATTTTCATAAACTACGAAATAGCTCGTGGGTCCGCACCTACTTAGTTTCGAATGTGATCCGGTGCCATACTTAATCGTGAATTTATCCAAAAGCCAGAAGTCCTAGCACGCGTGAATTATTATGGTGCATCGCGCCAAAGTAATTGAAATGGACCAATGTCGAATAGTAGAAATTGTACATTTTTCGTAATGGGAAATTACTGTCCAATGAGGACAGATTTTTAGGCCTTGAGGAAATGCCAATTGATCAAAGTCTTGATTGGATATCAATCTATAAAGGTCTTGAGGTGCACGATTCTATCAAAGTCTTGAAAGCGTATGAATCTATCAAGATCTTGATGGATTTCGACGAGGTATCAACCAATCAAGGTCTTGACGAGACGCAAATCTATCGAGACCTTAATGGAGCTCTAATCAACGAAAGTGTTGACGACGTATAAATCTATCAAAAACTTGAGGCGATACCAATCTATTCAAGTATTGAAAACCTTCGAATTTACCGGCGCCTCAATGATGTACCAATTTATAAAAGTCTTGAGAAGTTAACGCTGAATAAAAATCTTGAGGAGGTTTCAATCTATCAAGGTCTTGATGGTGTGCCAATCCATCGATTTCTCACCCGGATAAGAAACTTACAGGATGCCTAACACTTTGAAGAAGGCTGTAAGTATACACATCATAAGCTCGTCCCCTATCGACGAAGTAAGCTTTTACGACGTCTCGTGCAATCGACTTTCCCGATCTTCCGCAACGGTGATCGTTGTTGACGTCAGAAAGGCTGAAGTGTTACCAGAGGAGGCTAAAGTGTTGCCTAGCGAGCTACGTTGATTTTTTTCTTCATCGTGTCATTCCGATATCTCAGCTGGGAATTCTTCGTATTCTTGAGCGTCTGT
This sequence comes from Ophioninae sp. A BG-2022a, assembly GCA_030523105.1. Taxonomy (NCBI): domain Eukaryota; kingdom Metazoa; phylum Arthropoda; class Insecta; order Hymenoptera; family Ichneumonidae; species Ophioninae sp. A BG-2022a. The sequence continues at coordinate 24,837 of JAPYZI010001898.1, read as the reverse complement.
AATTCTATTCCGACCTCCCTATCGGCACGTATATTGCAATGAAATCCCTCCCTGGCACCCAGAGATCCATTGAAACGTACAATCTGATTCTCAGCTGATTACCTTCCTTTAGGTACGGAAAACGAACGAAAAAAATAAAAATAACTACCAATGGCCAACAGAAAAAAATTTATTTTCTCGATATACGATCTTGAAGTGATTCTCACGAAACTGATGTACATGTTGACTCATTATATAACCACTCAAAAAGAATGTTGACCTGGGGATCAAATCATGTTCACCATACGTTTCAAATATGTTTTTGGGGTCGCTGAAACCCAATACGAAGTCCATTTAACCTCATCTCGGTTTAGTTAACATAACCTCAAATAACCCTATGCCTATAGGGCTGTTTGAGATTTTATAAATGTAGGATCAAATGTAATATGATAAATAGCCGTACGATTATAAATAAATAATAAATATAATAAATAATTTTATAAAATTAGGGTTATTTAAGGTTATGGCATACATCTCACCTAACAGAGTTAAACGGGCAAAATTGTTTATGTGTCACTGCTGTATAAGGTTTTTTGAGGTTATAACAACAAATCAAGCATGGTGGCATTTAATTAACTTCAGACTTAATTTTAGAATTACCAAAAACATATAGTAAACATAGTCTAACCTTCAAGATAAAATCTTTCGTTGTGGCTTTTCCATAAGGTTATTTGAGGTTATGAGAAAAAACCTGTGATTCATTGGGTTTAAGATTCAGTTTCGGTAACCCTAAAAATAAAACAAACATGATTTAACCCTCAAGGTCAGAATTTATTTCGTGTGTCTGTGTTATTATAAAAAACATAGCAGAGCGCTGTTACATCGAATGCTTTTACTTTTGGCTTGACCAATACTTGGATAGGTGACCGTTCGACCGTGTGAATCAATTTCTGTGATTTTTCGCTCAAAAGCTGCTCGAGAATCTTCGTGTCGATGAATTCATTTAGAATCATTACCACCGGAAGGAAAGTCGATGAAATAACGTGGTCAAGTGATAGCAAACGGAAATAGTCAGACATGTGACGAAATTACGTTCATCTACGAGTACTGGCAGAAAAGACGAAATGTCTTTTTGAAAATCGAGCTGACAATTTCCTGAGATGTGCGAGTGACATTTGGTTGTGCAGAAAGAGATTTCGCGATGAATTTCCGTTCTATTTCCATTATGTCCGCCCGATATAACGAGGGGCTATGCATTGCCTACACCTGATACGTTGAACGAACTTCAATAAAGTCGATCGCCGCGGACAACATACGTCTCCTATCATGGATATATATAAAATAGAAGACGTATATGTGACGTATAGACGTCTATATACAGGGTGAAGAAAAAGTATGGAAACCCTAAAAATTTCGAGGGATGTGTTATGAAAAAAAAATTCCAACTCAAGGGTTAGGTAGTTTTTTTAGGAATCCAATGTTCACATTTATATTGACCTTGAACCTTATCTTCAAGGTCATTTCCAGTGCAACTTTGTATTTTGAACGGGAACCCCTATTTTTTACATCGGCAATCGAAAGAGTCGAGAATTTTACATAGAAATATGTACTCGGACCATTCGTGAGACGTGACCCTGAACGACAACATTTTAACATTTTCTGATGTGAATGGAAAATAAAGTTCAAGGTCAAATTATTGGTAACGGTTGGAGTCCTCGATAAAACCTAACTCAGCTTGAATGTCTTTTAAGTAGTTTTCTTTGGAATCCAATGGTCACATTCATATTGACCTTGAACCTCATATTCAAGGTCATATCAAGTGCAACTTTGTTTTGTTAATGGGAACCCTTATCGTTTACATCGGCAATCGAAAGAGCGGAGAATTTTACATTGAAATATATACTCGGACCATTCGTAGGACGTGACCCTGAACGTCCTTATTTTGTAGGTCACGATTGGAGTGCCCGATGAAAACTACCTAAAAAATACCTACCTACCTACCTACCTCAACTTCAATGTCTTTTTTTATAACAAACACTACGAAATTTCTAGAAGCTTGCGTACTTTTTTCCCACCCTGTACATGAATTCTACAATTTTCGCAAATGTATATATATAGATATTTGGGAAGATTGTAGAATTTACGAAGAGATATCGCGACTGAGTACTATTTTATATGCAACTATATTAGCATTGTTGAACTAAGAGCCTTGCCGGATATTCAGGTCGTCTCGCGTTTCATCGAGCAGTACCGTCAATCTATAGACACGATAAAGTAGCTTGCATTGGAAAATCACAATCTCCCGATGCATTTTATATTCTTGAACGCCGAACAAAAAAAAATCCTTTCTGCGATATTATCGTGCAGTTACGTACCGAGATATGGGCATCGATAACGATTCTTGTAAAAGTCGACCATTTTTTATTTCTCTATTTTTTTCTTCTATTCCTCACTTGTCCACGATCGCTTCCCTCTTTACTGAACAAAATCCACCGTCCCTTTTCACTCTCGTCCACCTTAATCGACCCCGATGGTAAAAATGCAATTTTGGCATTGCGCACATGCTTCGCGATCGAACGGTTCCCGTATCTCTTTCATCGTCCTTTAATCGATTCTGATACTATTCAAAATCGAATTTTTAAAATATTACGGATGGATGCCGAAAATTTCATTTTTTTTTTTTCGACCTTTTTTTTAATCGATATGGGTCAAATAAAATCGTTTTTTTTGGCCAACTTTATCGTCCTCATATCGTTGTAATGGATATTTCAGGATATATATATTTTATAAATTAAATTCTTTGGTTTCTTTTTTCTGATAGGATTTTTAGAAGAATTTTTTTTTTTAATAGACATTGTGGAATGTTTTTTTCAACAGAAATATAAAGGCTTTTTATTGTTCGATTTAAAAATTTTACAATTTCAATTTTTTTAATGAGACATTTTTGCATTTCCTTTTTTTCACTCAAAATTTTAGGGTTCTGTCTTCTCAATCGAAGTTTTAATATTTCTCCATTCTTTGGTCGTCAAATTTTCCGAATTCTTTTGTTAACAAAAATTTTGAAATTTTTTATTTCAATACTTACAAAATAATATTGAAGAAAAAAATCATAAATTTCGAATCGTAGATATTTTTGAATCGTGTGTCGATACTTTGTGATTTTTGTGATTTTTAAATTTTGATTTTTTGAAAATCGATTGTGATTTTCTTGATCCATACGAACTTTTGAGTCGTTTCCAGTAGTCGTAGAGTAACGTGATGCGTTTTGGACTTTCCTCTTTGGGCAAAGGGCTTTTGGAAAGGGCTTCGAAGAGAGCTAGTTGGGAAGGTACTCTGGTTGAGTTGTGTGACCAGAGCGCGCTCGTGAACGTGACCGGGACAAATTGGCGTTGAAATTTTAGGCCCTCAACGAGTTTAACCCGCTTCGCGTGATATTCCGCATCAATCTAATTCGCGCTTCCATCGTTCATGGACGAGGCGTTCCTGCGCGTCCTTGTGCCACAATTACTCCCTGGATTATCCTATTATACAGTCGCACGACGAGCTCTCATTAGCAAAAGTATTCTTTTTTGCGATTTGCCTTTCTTTGCCGTTAGGAAATTTTAGGAACTCCTTTCCAATTCCTCGGAACATTTACCAGTTCCTTGGAACATTTACATACTACAATAAAATGCCAAAATAGAATGGATTTTTCGAAGTCATAGCACAGTGGGCTTCTTCAAGGCAGAGTGGCTCGTCATCAGAGATCGTAGTCATCATTTCAATTGTATCTGAGGCTCAACCCAGTATCATTTTTTTTGTTACCCAAAGCTAAACAGTATCCGGGTGTGCGCGTTGGTGTTCTCATAGCGGAGTATCGGAAAACCGATTGTGTTCATGGACGTGCCGCGATGAAAAAGAAAAAAGCTGATAAGCATTGTTAGTTTCACGGAGGAACGCGTGTACCAACGATTGGCTCGTGACACGAGCAATCCATCGAACGCGACAAAAGTCTTTTGTTGATGAGCACCAACAGCAGACGTAATATCTGCCGTCACATCCAACGAAAAGCAAATATTAGCTGGAAAGTTTTCGCATCGACGTCTAGCGCAAAGATTGGAATGGAATGGAGATGACTAGTCCGTTGGAACTGATGGCTAGTCCATTTGTTCCAGTGGACTAACCATCAGACGGATTGAAACTTGGAAGAGAGTTTGGAACAGATTGACCTCTGGAACAGAGCTCGAAATAAATGAACTGCTCGAACAGAGTTCAGAAACAATCAGCATCTTGAACAGAGTTCCAGAGTTCTTTGAAACGGAGTTCTGAACAGATTGCCCTCTGGAATAGAGTTCTAACCAGAATTTGGAACGACTTGACCTCTGGGACAGAGTTTAAAACGTATTGACCCCTGAAGAAAAGTTTAGAACAAATGTACTTCTGGAACAGAGTTCAGAAAACGTTAACCTCAAGCATGCATCGATATGTATTTACACATCGAAAACAATGGACGCGCTTTTAAAAAAATCAAGTTTATTCGTAGTTTCTCATCCATAATTCTTGAACGCCCATAAATTTACCATAAACTAGGAAATCGTTATAAAAAAATTGTTTCCATGAAAAATAAAAGAGCTGGTCAGTATTGTTATTGTTTTACGTAGGAACGCCAATGATTCGTTCGTGACACGAGAAATCCATCGAACGCGACAAAAGTCTTTTGTCGATGAGCATCAACAGCAGACGTAATATTTAGTCACACGCAGGGGATGACAAATATTAGCTGGAAAGTTTTCGCATCGATGGAAACTCTGCATAACGGGTTGCCAAAACACTCGACGATAATGGGATCAAAGCGCGCTTGGTTGACTGCCGGCTAACAGCTTGTTAACGTATTTGCACGAGCTTGTATCCAAGAGAGAGAGAGAGAGAGAGAGAGATAAAGAGAGAAGTGAGGAAGAGCCTGAAGGTAAAGAGGATTCGAAAGCGTTGTATTTGCCGAAAATTGGATGATCGAACCAACCAGTATGGAATTCAAAATCTGCTTCGGTTCGTGTTATTCAACGTTTCCAGCGTTTTCCATCGTTAACAACGACAATGACCCGCCATTTTTATTTTATTTTCAACAGCTTTGAAAAAGCTCTCATTTTCGCGCGTAATCATTCAACGATATTGACGCGAAGGTTGACGTCAATGGCTGCCAGGTCTTTTTTACATTCTCGAAAATGATCGCTGTTCCATCGTTTTCCTATACTTTGAAATCCGGCTTGATGTACCGATTGCACAAAAAAAAACAAAGAAACAAACAATGTGCTGTTTTTTTCTCGTTCTTTTGTTTCCGTGTGTTTGCAAAAAAAAAAAAGAATTGCTGGTAGATACTTCTGGTTCGTCATTACGTCGCATTGAATCCTCAGGGCTGGAGAAGGACGCCCCAATGAAAAAGCTTCTCTCGCTTTCGCCTCGTGACGAAATAATTACGAACACGTTGTTCCTCTCGACGACGAACTGCATACAGGAAGAGAATGGAGTCAAGCTCCGGAAATTGTTAATTAACAGTTGAACTCTGCGTTTCGAAAAGGAACAGACGCTTCGGGATTTGACAATTCGTTACTCGCGTTAACGGGTTTTTGGGCGAATTTTACTACGATATTTTGGAAAAAACGTTCGTCCCTTGTGGCGAGTTAAATTGAAGAGGAAGGTCCGAAAGCGTAATGCAGGAATCTCTGATTGAAGGCACACTTGTGATTGACGCGATGGAACTGATACTTATACTTTAAACTCGTTTTTCTGGAGACGTGATGTTTTTCAAAGCGATGAATGAAATGACTTAAACATTTTTGAAAATTATTCGGTGCAATAATACCATACTTTCAACCAATATTTTTCCCCTTAAGAGTATATTTCATTAATTCTTAACAATGAAAAGGATATTCATTCTAAAAGAAACAAAAAAATTGATTACTTCTTAACGAAGAAAAAATTAGTATTTCTCAGCAATCTCTTAATGCTTCTTTCAAAATTATGAACATTCTTAAATTCTTCTCAGTAGTTTGACAAAAGTATTCAAAAATTTTTGAACGCTCGATAATTATATCATATACAAATTTTAGTCAATACTAAATTAATATTATTTTTTTAAGACAAAAAATGATTTTTTATTTCAGATCAGCCGGGTCGGCAAAATAAAATACACTATCTGTACTGTTATGTTCAAAGATCCACGAGATTGGTTATTATCTCTTTAATTAAGAATTGAAAGAAATTGCAATTAAATTATATTTTAAGAATGATTTATAAGTATTAATCATTATTTATAATTACACATAATTAATTTATGTATGAAGAACTAAATTATCCAGAATTATTTTATCCAGAATCACATTATTAAAATAATTAAAAACATTATTAAATTAAATGATTAAAAATAATTATTCAAATCAGAATTACATTTTTTTAATCCAGAATTCTTCCAGTATTAAATTATGTTTTATCATGATTTAATTATCAATCAATGTATTAATCTCACACTCTTAATTGATCCAAATTCGATAGACGATAATTTATGTTCGTCTAACGAAGAAAATAGTGGACCTTCTCTCTTGGTTGGATTCACTCCCTCATTTATCGTCACGTTACTCGTTTCTCTATCCAATCTAATATTGCCCAAACCACGGATAGTTGTGTGTTCTTGTGTGTAACTTGAGAGGAAAAGCTGAGGGCGAATTTCTGGCTGAAAACTCGTGAGACTAATGGCGTCTGCACTCCACGAAATAACTCAGTTTCATCGGAAAGTTCACGATATTTCGTTGCGAGAAACATATTATCCAGTTTTCGTCTTTTATTTCTTATACCGCGTTCACACTTTCGTGAAGAAAATCCCCAGGAAAACAATTGCATCAGAAAGTTAGCAGTGGCACATACGAGCCCGAGAATTTCGGTTAGTGCTTTCTTTCTCATTCCACGCGATACCAGGCACCCGGAAACGGTAACCAAAATACCTATGCAGTTCTCCGGTTTCTGGCATGTCTCGAAACGAAATGAAATGAAAAAGAAAAAACGAAAAAGACCGTAATTTATGTTCCTTTTTTAATTATTTTTTTTATGTTATAATTATTTATATTATATATATTATATTATACATATATATGTTATATTATATTTATTTATAGGCTAAACTTCCGAATTGCAAAATTTATTAATTCTTAACGAAGACAAAATTTATATTTCTCAGCAAACTCTTAATCCTTTTTTTCAAAATTCTTAAAATTCTGATATTCCTCTCACTAGTCCGACAAAAATATTCCAAATTTTTTTAACGATCGATAGCTACATCAAATACAAATCTCAGTCAATAGTAAATTAATATTATTTGTTTGAAAAAAAAGAAATTATTTTTTATTTCAGATCAGCCAGGTCGCCAAAATAAAATACACTATCTGTGTACTGTCATGTTCAAAGATCCACGAGATTGGTTATTATTTCTTTAATTAAGAATAGAAAGCAATTGAAATGAAATGATATTTTAAAATAGATTTATAATTCTTAAAGTACCTCCGCGACCTCCGTTACCTCCGATTTAGCTGAAATTTGTTACAGACATTCTTTTTGACCATGTAAGGTAGTGTATAAAAGGATTATTGGCGCATCGCAATAGTTTTTTTTTTTAATCGAATTTTGAAAATTGCAGAATTGACACGTGATATAGATACACCTGTTAATTTTGAAATTTTCAAAACTCGATAAAAAAGAAAACAATTGCGATGCGAAACTACTTTTTCGTAGTTTCTCATCTATCACATACTTCGACACGCATAAATTCGCCACAAACGAGACAATCGTCAGAAAATAATTTTTCCCAGTTCGCAGAGATCCGGTATTGCCAGCGATGTTGACCGTTTTCCCCTGTTGCATTTTGAAGTGCCTCATCCATCATGGACTATCAATCAGTTCGCATTATATTCCATCAATAACCGCTCGTTTTTTGCTTCTATGAACAAGGCGACATGAATCATTGTCAAATGAGGATTCCGACGATGTCCTATTATTGTCATAGTGAGAAACTATCTATAGAGAGTGAGTGGCAGGTCCAATTGTAGCGATAGGTAGCTAAAACGTTAACTTCTCAAAATATATTCTTCGTAGTCCTAAATATGAATTTATATGAACCTATGAGTAGAAGCCATGAATAATCTGGAATTGTAACGTGGATAACGTCTGTTTGACAAAATCGTGTACGGCTATAAGGAAAACTGGAGTGGCTCCATGCAGAGAAAATATTCGTTTGGGTTTGTTAGGGTTTTTGGTTGCAGTGGCTGTACCTACACAATCCAATACGTTAATGATGCCATCTATGATACGCGCAAGAGACTACTCGCAAAATTGAATTTCGAACCAACTTTAAATCCTCAAAGAACTTTTGAATGATAAAAGTCCTTTAAGGTACCTGATAAAGAAAAGTGTTATGATTATTGCGTCGTCATTTTAATTTGAACAACGGTTACTGTTCTTCTATTTCCTTGAATGAATTTGTTCTTTGTTCGGGTTGAGGCACTTCAGTAAATTTGTGCTTGGGTTCGATTCGTACATTACAGGAATGTATCCGTTGCCAGTTGCGACGGTTGGTTGACCGAAAATATTATTATTTCAGAACTGCGCCGTGAGTGTATAAGAAAAAAGAGCGCAGGACAGAGGAGATAGATGAGGAAGCTATGAAGGCTGATAGAAAATATGTCTTAAAAAAAATATAACTGTATTTTTTAGTAGTACTGTTATTTTTAGTAATATGTATTAAACATATTCAATAAATGTATGTATTCAGTACAAATGTATTTTTTACTACCGTGTATAAAGACTTCCTACCTAGTACGAATATACCGCCCCCTATGTAGGAAACTACCCTACAGTAGGGTGCATTCATACATTATTCATATTTCAGAAAAACCTCCATTACTATGTCGTGTTGCATTCAATCAACACTGATCTTCACTATTATTGGAGCCTGATATTTAGTCCATGCAACAGCGTTGAGGTTATCACGAAACAGCTGTTAGTTTTCGTTACAAAGCTCAGATTAAAAATCGAGTAAATATTCGGAAGTGTTAGTCCTGTCAGAATCGAGCCGATTTTTTGTGTTTGGTTTTGTTCGTTTGTCTCATACGCATCAGCAGGAATTACCATGTTCATCTCACCCAGTAATGAGCGATAGCTCTAATGTACAATTTCTGGGTATGTGTGTCATTTCGCTCGGGTATGCTCTCTGGTATCGTTCTCGAATCTGTATCCCTCAAGCTGCGTTACTTCCTCGATTATGAGGGAGGCTTTTCTCTTCGGACCTTTCTGCACCTTTCTCACCATCTCCCCCTCCTCTTTCTCTCTCTCTCTTGGTCCATTAGTTCCATCTCACCGGCACTCGGGCTTCTTGCGGTTGCGCAGTACGGTCGAGCACAGGGGATGAAACGGAAAAGGGATGGAAATGGAGAGACCAGGTCCCCGGAATTTTAATGTCCTCGTCGAGGATTCAGTCTACCGTGAGATTTGACCTCGTTCCTACAGCAAAATCGGTTATGGCGTAACACACAGAATTTATAAATATATATATATATATATTGTGTGTAAGCGTGTTGGAGTCATAGTCATACATGTACAGGGTGGTCCGATGTATAAAAAGAAAAATCAGTATGCATTCCATTAATCCTATCTGAATCTTCTACATGGATATTCTATGAACATTTCAGCTTACAAAAATAAAATAATCATTTTCCATTTTTATTTTTCGCGAGCGTACTTATCTTCTCATTTTATTCTGTATTACGCGAGAAGGTTAAAAAAATTATTTTGATGGAGTGAATAAAATGATGGAAAAATGGTTTGGCCAATTATGTGTATGAACATTAACAAAGTTTTGTACCAAATTTCGTAAATATTTATTAATCATTTTTTAATTTTGCTAAAATACTATTTAACCCCTTAAATCACTTTTTTTTACATTTGCAGACGTTAATGTTAGATCTTAGAATTCAAAATTAGTAATATATTTGATAAATAGAGATCAATTATTCTATAAAAATTATAATTATTTCATTACGTTGGATTTTCCTCGAATATTATTAGGAGAAAAATATTAGATGTTAAATTCGATATAAATGAAAAATATTGATATTATATTACATTCTATTTTATATATGACTAAATTAATTAATTTTACCACTTCATTAATTTTTTTACCAATGATTAAAATAAACGTCACTTTATGGACCATCCTGTATAATCCTACTTTTATATACAGTCGCATGAACCCTACAAATTTCGCCTCTTCTGCATCCTCGACGCTCTGGATTACCACCGTATTGTTTTTTTACCCTCGTCCATTACAAACGGTTCGTTCTCGGTTTATTCTTCAATTCCCCAACTTTCTCGTTACAGACATATTCCCATTACACTTTTGTTTATAATCATGCAATGTCAGCTGTCACCCCCAACCCTTAACCCTCGACTAGTTGTATGTCGGTTAAATTTTGATTGAACGAACTGTCAGAACTCAATATTTATAAAAGTTGAATGTCATTTTAAAAAAATTATATTGCTTTACGAAAAATTCCCGAAAAATAATATATTTGATAAAAATTTTACAATTTCACAAAAACTGCTGAAAAAAATGATAAATAGATTTTATAAAAATTGTCCAATGTCACAAAAATTGCCGAAAAAAATAAAAGACACTTTTTTAAAAATTGTATAATTTCACAAAAATTTCCGAAAAAACGGTAGGTATATTTTCGAAAAATTGTGTAACAACAAAAAATTTTCAAAAAGAATGGTCGATGTATTTTATCAAAATTGCATAATACCACAAAAAATGTTTGAACAATCGCAGACTTTATAAAATCTGTATAATTTTATAAAGAAATGGTATTATTCTCAAAATATCATTTCATTTGGAAGATAGAGAAGGGTGGGGTGTATCGCGCAAATCGCGGTAAGCGTTTTTCCACCAAATGCTCCGGCACTTCTCGGTCTCCCGTGGCGCACTTTGTCGTAGCGTTTCTCGTTCAAGCACGCGAGAAGCCCATTTCGAAAAGCTTTACACACCTTGCGAAAAAATAGAGAAATGGAAGAGAAGAAAAGAGGAAATTTCCCGAGACGTAACACTCGTTGCAGCAAATGTTCCGCGGACGCATTTTCCCAAGTCTGCAGTTGTGTGTGAACGCCCTCCATTTTCTTGAGGCGACCTCTCAACCTCCCTCGCTCCTCACGCTTGGCACTATTTTTACAAACGTTCACATATTCCTTTCACACTTTACTGCGGTTTCTTTGTCGAAGGGAACTTCGGGCGTATCGTAGAAAAGGAAAAAAGATGGGATGGCGAAAAAGGAAAGGAAATGAAAATTCCAAACATTTTGCTGGTCCTCATGTACATCCGAGAAATCATGCTCCTCCAAATTGCATCCCTATTCATCCTTTTTCGCCACTATTTTGCCATTTCCGATTGGAATTTGGATATTTCTTGAAGGTTTCATTGATGGTACAATGAGGAAAGTCTAAAGCTATTTTTAACCAACTTTTGTCGACCGAAAAAAGTTTATGCCCTTAGAATAATTTCTCCCTCAATATATATTGACGTTTCTAATGATTGTTGACTAATTCATCATTTAAATTCACCGCCAACGAGATAACGCAATGTATACATTTGAACCATAATCAAACACTTAATCCTATATCTTGATGATAAAATTTTTTCAAAATTTTCCGCAATTTATTTTCGCTCATTTTGCAACCAGTCTGCAAAAACGATATTGAAATCGTTGGAACTCTTTGAAAATGATTTTGTTAATATTTCTGTTTAAAAATTTCTTATAGCAGGCTGGTAGTAGAAAAGTCGAGCAAACATTTATTAAGACTTCTATTTATCTGCAATCCAATTGTACAAAATTAACTGTTAGCAATTGTAAAAATAACAAATTACAAAGAAAAATTTCATTGCACAGGAACTATATTAAATTCCTATGTTTATAGCTACTAAATCAAATAATAAACGAAATTTTAAACAATTCGAGTATTATTATTCTATCAAGAACTATCATACCTCAAATTTTCAAGAATTTTGGCATTTTTTCAATATCCATCCTGTAATTATTTAAGCCAATGTTCACTGGCTGTCCTTTTTCTCTATACTGTTAATAAAATTGAGCCGAAAAAAAAGCAGAAAAAGTCTGTTTCGTGTACACCAAAAGCTCGAGGGTCCTGAGTGGCAAAAAAAAAAGGGACAACTACGAAATTGGCAATTTCGATAGAAAGCAGCTCCAGGCAGCGACCCATGTAGCGAAATACCAAATAGAAACGTTGGCTCAGGGGAGAGAAAAAAAAAGATACACCGTTAGCAAAAGTGGTCGAGAAGAGGACGAATAGAGAACGCCCGAGGATTTGAGTTTGTTGATTCAACGCAATTAATATTCATCGTCAGGTTCTCCAATGCCTGAGCAAAGAGATCCAAGAGTCGGGATCGCGAAACGCCGTGGAGACGCGCAATGACGTAGAGAAAACTTCGGTATACGGGACGGCAAATATTTCACCTGACTTTGCAAAAGTACTTCGAAAACGGGGGAATGTGATAAAGGACGATAACTCGAAACCCCGAGACGCGAGACGATCGTGTATGGGAGCTTCGACTTTTGAATACCCAACATGAAGTTTCAAGAATTCTACTGATTTTCCAATTATGAGGGAACGAAACCCAAAGCTAAACTAAACTTCGAGAAAACCAGATATTTTCGCCGCACGTTCAACAAATATGTACTATTTGTACATGCTCATGGATTTCACGACATATGTAACGGAATTAAGCGATAAAGATGTCAAAATATATACGTTTTAATATACTTGAAACGATAAAACGATTGTCTTTTTTCTATTTTCGATTCAAGCAATTTTATGAAAATACAGCTATTCGTCAATCGATTTAACATCGTCTGGCCAAATTTCATGATATTCTGAAGAGCCGTTCAGGAAATACGTGGGTATCTAGTGCCCTGTTCTGCAATACCGACATCGATGTTGTACCCGTTCCGGTTTACATCAACTTCCAAATGAGAACTGACGCATAAAACGTCGTGATGGGAGGATCCTCTTACTTCCTCGTATTCGACCCTAACCTCTAACCGTCTCCAGACAATATTGCAGCCGTACACGCTTTTGTCAAACAGACTGCAGATATTCCACCATGACTCTACTATGTATCCCATATATCTAGGGTCGTATTAAAAAATTTCTAACCTCTGGCCACTTTATGCTGGGACTTATACCTCTCGAGCATCCTCAATAAAAGACAATTTCTCTACTACTAAGACATTCCACATTGAATAGCTAAAATCCATGTTTGGATTGTCGTAGCTTAAATACGAATCGCAAAACTATCATAATTATTATTATCTCAGCCACTTCTAGTTTTGGATAACGATAACTTGTTTACGAGTGAACATAGTAAATACGTCATAATTCATAATCCTTTGTAGTGAAGTACGTATCATGCTTCCAAGTACATATTCGTGTACCTACCTTTTCCCCCTGTGACATTCTGGTCTCGAAACCCAGGTTAGATAACTCTCGACTCCTATATTCCTAATTATCATAAGAGCGTGCCACTGATCTCCTGTATCACTATCGCTTTAGAAGTAATCACGATTAATTGGCCTATTTCGATGTCCCCAGATGATCTAGGAAATTTCAATTCGTCCCCTTGATCTAGAAAACGTTATTTTTTTTCACCATGAAAATGAAGGTTTTTACCACGAAGATGACGTTCTTTTTACTAAGAAAATGGAGTTTTTTTTATCATGAAGAGTATAATTAGGCTAATATGATGATGAATGAGGCTAGTTTTCAAAAATCAGGTTTATTTACAATATATTTTGCCTAGCAACATTTTTCACATCATGAAGAGAGTATTTTATAGTTAATTTATGTGTATGCTGGTGTAGTCAATAAATTTCCTAAATGCTGCATGAGACAATTATACAGCGCGATTTCGACAGATCAGGATTTGTGTTTAATAATATGCGCACGCGCATTAATAAATGGTAAGATTAAACAAGATTAAATATAAACGTTTGCGTATACGTAACATTTGTGGTGATATATATGCGTTAAGGGATAGCCCAGGGCGCAACGATTGTAGGACTAATCTATGAGAGTGCCGGAACGATATGGCTACGTGCTCGCAACCGCAAGGTCGTCGCCTGGGTACCTGAAAACGTGCCACTTCCGCGGTCTTCCTACGGTACATACAGAATGCCTGATAGTACGCGAAGTACTGCGATACATATGTGGATTCGTACGTGTAAATCTGAAGGACTCGCCAGCCCATAAGATTTTTATGGTCGGAGCCCAAAAACGCTGCACAAGCCCTTTTGACTTTTAGCTTTTGGAAAAGCAAGAGTAGCTACATTGAATATCTCAGTTGGAAGCTCCCATCCTTTCACCGAGAAATATGTTCACGGAATTCTTGAATTTTTCAAAAGACCTCATTTTTAAATGTGGTGGGGAATCTCATTTAGTAAAATTGAAAAAAAAAACATTTAGTCACTAGATAGAAACATGGAAATTTGAGAAAACCGAAATAAAAAATCACCACGTAAAATAACCAAGAAAAAATACCTATTAATTACCATTTGAAATGTTTCCCTAATTAATTAAAATGTTGGGTAATCGTCAATCTCTTGATTTATGTATTATTAATTTCAATATTAATTAAAAAATCCATTCGAACGGTATTTATGATTATGTCAAATTCGATCACAATTAAATTGTACTATCATTTCGAACATGATGTTTATTTTAATAAACGATTAATTAAAATATCGTACGATTAATAATTTTAACTTACCTAATTATTTTTATCCTCATCAATTTAATTAATACATGGAAAATTACAAGTTAAAGTAACCAAGAAAAAGTAACTCTTAATCAGCATACGAAATGTTTTCTTAATTTATTTAAACGGGAAATAACCATTAATCTTCAGATGTATGTATTATTGAATTCAATAATTATGAAGAGTACATTCGAACGGTAATTAATTAAACTGTACGATCGATTCAAACTCGATTTTTATTTCAATTAAATATTAATTAAAATATCGATTTATTAATTATTTCACGTCCCATTAATTATTCATTTTCTTATTAATTAAATTAATAAATCAAACGTTTTCAAGTTAAATAACATGAGGAAATGTTATTTAGTTAAATATTATAAGTTATAATAGATAAATGCCTTATAATAATATACTTATTAATTTAACTAACTATTTAACTATTATACACCTGTACAATAGTATAATACTAGTTATAAAATATTCAGTTAAATATAAAAAATTATTTAGTTATGTTAGAACATCAAATAAATAAAAAAAAAAGGAAATCTTAATAAAAATTCGACGTGTTTGTTTATCATCCAACCTATGACTAATTTTACTTTGCCTCTTGTTCATATATTATCGAGGCTGGAAAAATGTTGGGTTTCACTGACCGAGATTGTATCTCTGATACACCCTCGTGTCACGTTGCGAGATTAAAAGAAATTCTTTGGAGGTTCAGCCGTGCGGAATGCGCGGTCAATGCGGAAGAGCCCATACAAGAGTGCGGCAGAGTATTTGGTGCATGCGGAGGTGACACGGAGGGAAGGATGCGAAAGGGAAGAGCCAAAACAATTACCGGCCCTGTTGGTCCGGTACCGGAAGCGTGGAAGAGTAATGGTCATAGGTATCACTCGTCGTCGAGCACCACGCTTTTCCTTCCCCTTTCCTTCGTGGCAAACTACCTCGCCAAATTACGCTACCACGATGTTACCGTTCCAATTAACTCCGCTAATCCTTCCATTTTTTCATCAATCATCCGATCGCCAATTCGATACTTTTTTCTCCTTCGAAAAGGGACCATCACCGTAATACAGATGTTCGTACACTTTTTCGAAAACATCTACAACCATCTTGCAGAATAAACTATCCCTATTAGGCTTCTGCCTAATATTGGGATCATTGGTTGATCGAATTTTTTTTTATTAGGAATTTTATTATCATTTTTGTTCACTACCTGTTTAAAAGTTGCTAAAGTATTTTATTCAATGTTCTAATTCATTTGATTTTACATATTCAATAAATAAAATGATTTTGTAACCTTGATATTGTTTATTCAGAATAAAAAATTTCATTTCATAGTTGCGAAATACTTTTGTTTATTTTCTACATAAAAAGTATATTTTAAATACTAAATACAAGATTTTCAGTATGCAAAATTACTTTGTTCGATATTCTAAAGCAACAAATTAGAGTTGGAATGTTCAATAAAATACTTTTGCAACTTCAAAATTACAATATTAATTCTGAACAAAAAATGTACAGTTTGCCCAAGTATTTTATTTATTCAATATTCTAAATAAAATATTTCGGGATAATAAAATACTTTTGCAATTTTAACATTCTTCATGTGTAATTTAAAATGTATTTCTTATTGATAATATCAATAAAATACATTCACAAATTAAAAATTTAATTTTTCATTTATAGGAGTATTTTATTTACTTTATTCAATTTATCTCGAAACAAAATATAAATTCAAAATTCAGGAAAAAAAAAATTACAATTTGCGATAACACAAAGTATTTTATTTAACATTCCAAATTTGATTTATAATATTAATTAAAATTCTTCATAATATAGCAAATTGTAAATTTTATTTAAAATTCCAAATTCCAAATTCTACATTACTTTTCTACAGCAAATTGAATACAAAGTAAAGTAGCAAAAAAAAGTACTCGAGAAGCGCAGAATTTTTTTCGTTCCTCGACTTAGAATCAAATTTACCTTACAAAATTTATAGATCGAAGCGCGATGATTCCATCGAAATTTTATTGACAACCTGTCAAAGATGTCTTCCCAACAAAATTTCGTGACCAAATTTTCCAGTTGTGAAAGAAATATGTGTTTACAAAATAACTTGTTGATTTCTAGTTGATGACTGGTATTACATCCGGTACTTTTGTTTCCGAAACTTGAAGCTTTCAAATTCGAAACTGATTGCAGACGTGCGAGCCACCGAGTGATTTTCGAAGCGAGCAATGCGCAGCTTTTGACGGAGTTCCCTACAACGGACAACTGTTCAAGTGGTACCCTCACGAGGATCCGGCGAGGCCATGCTCTTTGATCTGTCGGGGCGTACGTGGGAACGATTTTCATCGAGCGAGGCAACTACATCAGGAAATCGATGAGAACAAAAATAGTGCCGAAGTTACCAGCAACCGAGACGAGACGGAAGGCAATTTCGGGAAAGAGCTTCAAACGGATGACGACTCGGTCATCGTTGAATTGGCTGAAAAAGTTGAAGATGGCACCCGCTGCCATCAGGAAACTACAGACGTTTGCATTGCGGGAATTTGCACGGTTAGTTCACTCTGCGAAGTAAATAGAGCCAAGGGTGCTTCAATTTCAGTTTGCAATTGCACTTAAGAGAAATTACTATAACGACCAAAAATCAGGATTAGAAAAAAACAATTACCTTCAGTAAATCGGTAAAACGTTTGAAGAATCGTTAGGATATTTATTTACGAACGCGTTAATAAAATTGTGCGTTAAATTCGATAAATAATCATTAGTGATGAACTCATATTATGTAATTCGATATCAATTAGTAATCGTTTATTTTCTGTAATAAATTATAGATAATAAATGATTAATAATAATATCAATAATAATGATTAAGTTATTAATCATTATTAATTGATATTAGATTATCAATATTAATAATTTGAGTTGTTAATATTAATTATTAATTCGTAATTAATATTAATAACTCAAATACATTTATTCTAATGATAATTAAATGAATTTCAAGCCATCATTTGTTTCTTATATTCATCAATAATCGCAGTCCTTGAAGAATGCAATAAATAAATATATGAATGGAGTTCATGACGGAAAAACGTGTTCTCTATACAAATGAAACATAAAGGTCTTAAAATATTGTATATTTATAACAATTTTGAAAAAATAACTGCTATATATTAATTTGTATTAAATTTTCTATTATCAGAAACAATTGAAATCATTAAAAATTTATATAGAAAATAGTAGAAGCTCAATAAAAAAAAAGAATTTTTCTAAAAATGAAAAAAAACATCCTCAATCATTGTTATCGAAACTGCAACCATTAAAAGTTCAAAAATCTGCTATCTCAGGTGAGATAACGCCCCCCCCCCCCCCCACTTTCTGCTAATTGGATTTCCAAACGTAGGAATAACAATACTGACGTTACAATTTTGCAACATTATCAAGACGAATATTCACCACCCAGGAATTTTGCAAGTTTCAAAAAAAAAAAATAGGGACAATTAGCGTAGAAAATTCATGACTGTTCAGGGAGTTGAAAACTGTTCGTGGATGGAAGGAAGGAAGATAAGGTCCGGGGATGAGCGAGAAAAGCGTTTACTTCACCACCACAATAACTTATCAGTGAGCAAAGAAGGAAAAGAGAACGGGGGTTGGGGCGGACCACGTAATTAAGCGCTAAAACTGAGGCTGGTAAACGCTAACTAGCTTTGCATTATTAAGGGGGGAGGGGGAGGGGGCGTTGGAAAACGCGGGTTCTCGCGAGTTCCGTAGTGCGAACTTCCGGTGGACGTTGCTCACCGTCCGGCAGTTCCGGCCGACCGCTATGCCCTTTTCTCCCATCCCCTTGCCCGTGTTTCACCCTTCGCTTCCCTTTTCCCTCGTGGAACGTCCCACAGCTTTGGAAACGAAATAAACGCTTTTCCGGTCCGAAGAAACATATATACCTATGTTCATACTCTTAAATATTTCAAACTTTTCACTATGTACCCCATACTTATACACACACCTTTAAAATATTTTTTAATATTTTTTTGTAACAAGTATTCGTAATCATTCTAAAATAACAACACGTACGCAAAAATTTAAACATGATTTAGAAAGTATAGTAATTTTAATCACGATTTGGAAAGTATAATAGTTTTAATAATGATTTAGAAAATACAATAGTTTTAATAATTATTTGAAAATTACCTAAATTTTAATCACAACTTGGAAAATTCAATAATTTTAATTACGATTTGGAAAATACATGGCCTTGAAATATTTACAAATACGAAAAAACGTCACGAAATAATTTTATCAATTTCCTGAGGCTAAAACAGTTGTTAAATTCATGCTCGTCACAGTTTCTACATTCTCAAGGTCATAAATAATTTTTCAAATGGAACAATCCAACTATCCATGATATCATGACCTTGAAATCATTTTTCATGTAAATCTTTTGATGAAATTTTATTAAGAATTATCATACCACAAATTTTCAAGATTTTTGTCGATTTTTTAATATCCATCCAACCTTCAAAACAACTCATCACCAAAATAATCCTGATAAAAGCCTAATACCTGATAAAGCCCAAAAATTCTTAATGAAATTTCCATAAATTTGGAAAATACAATAATTTTAATAATGATTTAGAAAATATCAAAATTTTAAACACAACTTGGAAAATACAATAATTTTAATCAATGATTTATTACAAATCATTACTTTTTCTATAATAATTTAACTTTAATTATAATAATTCTTCTATTTTTTATTTTCTCTCTATAATTCCACAATCCATTTTTTTGAATCCTCGCATCATACTTACCACTGAGAAGCCTGATTTTCAAGCACATCCTGTCAGGTACTCGTATTTCTCATGCTTTCATTACGACTTTATTTGATCAGGCGACTGCGCTCGTGTACATATAATATTTATGCAATATGCTCGGACAAATATGCATCTCTGTGTACTGGTTCGTGCTTGATTCGTCTGCATTTCTCTTTTCGTGAATTTTCCTTCTTTTACTGTCTGAGCATTCGCGGTCCGTTTCTACTGCGGAACTCGGGATAAGCCGTCGTCTCACATCGTTCATCTACTTCACTCTTTGCTCTTTGCATATAAATATAGGGAGGTGGGGAAGGGGGGGGGGTCGTATGTGTGTTTGTGTGTATATATATTCATATATATCTATGTGTAATGGATAGAAAAGGATTCTCAGGAGTGAACTCGTGCGAGGTTCTGTCTCTACGCTATTATTTAACTCCCTTTATCTGTTTGAAGTAATGGAATGGGAAATCGACCCACGAGATTCCGTGACGTACATAGTCGAAGATAAATTAGATTGAGAATTGTTAGGTGGAGGATAAAGGTGGCAGAAATTAGACACACACGTGTGGGTATCTCGTAATCGATAAAATAAAAATCGGAAATTCGATTTGAGAGAGAAAAGAAAATTTAGAGCTGACTAAATCATTCGAGGCTAAAAATCATGATTTTTTAATAATCAGAGGTTTAGTTTTTGCTGTAGGAGAATTTTGATTCAACATTGCCAGGAAATATGCGTGTAGGTTTTTTTCGTCGAGAAAAATAAAGATTTAGCCAAATTTTGAAAAATCGGTTTCCTTCTACTTTTGAATTTTGTTTGAGGAAAACAGAAAGTGGGCTGCGACATGAGGGTGGGCAGCAGTAAGAACAAGGATTCATGTGGCGTTTGCGGGGGCAATGGCTCAACCTGCCAGACTCGATACTCTTGGAGCCTCGAATCGATATCCGCCTGTTCCAAATCCTGCGGCAATGGTGAGATTCTATATTCGTTTGCGTATCTTTGCGTCTTATGGCGATAAAGCTTTTATCAATTTATCACTCGCGCATGTCCGGAACAGATTCAGCAGCGGTCATGCAGTCTGTTTGACAAAAGCGTGGACGGCTGTATTTTTTAACGAAGAGAGCTAGAGGATAAATTGAATGACCAGACGATAGCAAAAACGTTTCCTCAAGATGCTTTGTATAAAAAATGTAGCTGCTTGAGCGTTGTTACAGGCAAACGTTTATTAACCAAAAAACACGACCAAAAACAGTCATTTGGCCAAACGTTTGGACCACGATTGGGACAATATTATTCTTTTTTGGACAAAGCCTCACGATCTCCCGTGAATCCCCTAATCTAGTCACACCAATACAATAATCACTCCCAATAAAGTGTTCGTCTGATCTGAAATTATGCCTTAAAATGATTGGCATTATTTCGAGGAAAATATACCTAGGAATTGTAGACGATTATTGATAGTGGTGACGACTAGGCCACTTATTATTGATAAGGCATCGAGCGTCGTATCATGTAGTATATATGTATTTTTTCTTAACTATCTACCCCAAATTGTTTTTATTTTTTGCCGTACACGCTCTTGTCGAACAGACTGTAAAAACATCGTAAACAGTTTTATTTAAAAAAAATGTTGAATGGAGCACAAAGTCGATCGAACCTTTATTCACCAAACGTTCGAAAAAATATTGACTCGTCGATTTACTCATTTACAAATGAACATATATATATAGGAAACTGAAGTAAAATGAAATCCTGAAGTGACGTGCATTAAAATTGATAATACAGTTCGCGTCTGACTTCTCTGTCGTTATCAATTATCTTCTGCTTGATTCTATTAAAGGATTTAAAATGGCAATGCCAGTGTGCAAGTCAACGGAGGATGGCGTTGTGGACGATTCACATTGTGACCCAGACGCGAGACCTGACAGAACGTTGTTACCGTGCAACGTTCATCCTTGCTCAACGAAGTGAGTACGAGCTTCCAACTGTATATAATTCATACATTTATCAATAGTAATAAAGATATTTTCATGAAGTGTATTGTGAATGAAAAACAGATAAAATTACTTATACGGTTAGGACGAAAATAAAAAAAAAAAGTATTGAGGGTGATAGAATTTTTGAAATTATAATGAATTTTTTTCACGTAGGTTTCGATCGATTTTTAATTAACAATTTTTCTTCGAGGAAAGGAGAAGGACATTTGATTTCGAGGACTGTTCTTAAAAACTCGGCATGTACGAAATCAGTTTTAAAGCGTTTGGCTACTATGAGGACGCAAAGATCAGAATTAATATCACTAATTGTTTTTGCAAGAAGACGATTGAAAAATCATTACGATTTTTGCTCGAAAATTGATTAACAAAGGTGTGTGCCAATTTGAATTTGAAAAATATCAAGAGTTAAAGCAGTTATGAACAATCTACGTCAAAGCTGCACTTGATTTCGTCCGAAATAAAAAATTAAATATAAAACAAGAAAAAAAAAAGTTTCTCTATCAAAAATGTCAATACGGGGACATACTGGAATGAAATTTTTTGTCATAACATCGCAATAAATAAAAATAAAATATTTTAGCATTTCTTCCGATTTCTCAAAGAAAAAAAATACCATTATTGTTAATAATCAATTAATAAAAACTGTGATAAGAAAATAAGCGTTCCGTAGCTCGCGAAGTGTACCAATGACAAACATTATTTAAATGATTGATTCATTGTTTCAAGATGACTTTTTCCCATACAGCGACCGACAAAAATATGTGTCCTGGTTATTTGGGTTGGCACGAAAGACAATTATGCCCGTGTATGCTCGTGGTTGAGGTGGCACTTCAACATGCCGTAACCAAAAGTGTTTTCGAGTGGGGAAAAAAAAAAGATTCCACGTGTGCAGGAAACGTCAATAGGGAAAGGGTGGTGAAGAAACAGCAAAAGGGAGAAAAGGGCGAAAGGGAAGAAAACAAAAAATAAAAATAAAAAAAAAAAATACGTAGACGAGGAAAAGCTGTGGACGTTTCAGGGGAAAGGGAAAATAAAAAAAGAAAAAGGTGGAAGGGTACGATGAGATTGTGGTGTGTGCGTGTACGAAAGCAACGTACACGAAAGAAAGATCGTCCCGGGGTTTTTGGTCGCTCAGCAATCCACAGTGTGAGCACACGTGTTGAGATTTAACTCATTCACATACGTGCCCACACACAGCCTCTCTTCTATCCGATGCACCGAGGCTTTCAACCACCTTGAACGCCCATTAGCCGAGATAAAGGCCGCCAGCTACTTCTCTCCTTCCATTCCTATCTCGATTATTCCTTTTTGTCATTTTTTTTGCGATTCATCAAAAAAAAAAAAAAAAAAAAAAAAGAAATAGACAAGACAATCCTATATAACCGTATTCAGAACGAACACTTTTCGTATCTCGGAATAAAAAACGTTAAATTTATTTTTTGTTATCCTCCCTGCAGTTTTGTTAATCTCTGTTAATAAATCATTTGTGATAATATTAATATATTTATTAATTTATCAGTAAATATATTTATCAATTTATTAATAAATATTTTTAATATATTTAATAATCTACTAATTTAATTAATAACTTCATAGTTAATTATTATTAATTAATAATAAATAATCATTAATAATCGTTTTTACATAATTATTATAATCGTTATTAGTATATATTTTTTTACGTTTAATAATAATTATTCATAATACGTAATTAATAATAATATGTTATTTATTAATTATCAATAATAGCTTTCGAATAAGCTTTTATCTTACAATTATCAGTACTTTATTGCCTCTGGGGAATTATGTAAAAATTTGAAATCAGATTGAGCCGATACTCGGTTAGATGACCCATGCACTGGGTCTACGTCAAGTTCTCCCCAGTTTCCCTGTGCCCTCGTGTAAATAAGATACCGCAGCTTGTATGGAAAAATGAGAGACGATAAAACTAGATATAGTAGAGATGAAAAAATAGGGATATTGAAAATTTATCAAAAATAATTCTGATAAAAAATGTTGACTCCACTTATTGATATTTTCGAGTACACTTGACGGATGTATCTCTTCGGTGTGAAATTAACATTTATATAACCCGACCAATCGCGACAGCCAAAGTGTCATTCCGTGAAACCAAACCTCGAAAGTGTTTTTCTACAACTGGAAAATTAAATTCGCCATCATCAAACGAAATTGTTTTTCGACAGTTTCATAGAGTGCCGGTAGGATTGAAATGCTGCTTCAAACGTAATTACTATAATCACAATCCCATACTTGAATCAGCATTGATGCAGCAGTGAATCGGTTTTCGGGAGTTCCATTTGCCACCCCCAAACTCCAGTCCTGTCGTGTCACCATACAAGTACGAATGTCCATCCTGCGTGTGAATACACTTGGCCCGGTGTTTGTCTACATCACAGCTGATAATAAATCACGAGGTCTCTGAACCGTCACCACGGTGTCGTTGAATCCCGCTAATTGTTTCGCCCCACGGATTTAGTTTAATTTTGTTGCGAGCCTCGGACTCGGGGGAGCTGAAAACGAGGGTGTGAACGATAGAAAGGGGGATCACCAATCACCGAACGGACCAGCAAGTGAATTTCTGATATCAGGCTACTTCGAGGACTGGATAATCAGCATTAACGAAAAAAATGCTTAAAATGATTGAAAATTATTGTAATTTTGTTTGAACTTTTGATGGAATATTTATAAACAAAGTTGCATTACAAAACTCCTTTTTAAAAGAAAACAAGCCTTCCCGACTGTGCTTGCATCCTTCCGAAGAATCAATATATTTTTTGACTCGTTACTTGTCACTTGTTCACTGCGCTAATTCGTAACCTCCGTTGCTACGATAGATACCGTAAGCTGCAGCAGGGAAAATGTCCAAAAAATATTTTAGAATGGTTTTTCTCATTTTCCCAGTCTAATTTTGCACTTTCGGCAAAAACTCGGGCAGATTCGTATTCAGCGGAAAATTTCCGATCAAATACATCCTTTTAAAAGGTTTAAATGGAAAAAAAAAATTTTCGTCTTCCCCCGGCCACTTTGCCAGAATCTTGAAAATCACGGAATTTCAAAGAGTCGTAAGGTGAGCTGCTTATATGCTATGGACATTCATTGGGAGGGTTTGAAAAAGGTTTTTGCCTAACTTAAATAATGGCGTTGGATTCGTATCGATATCTCTAATAGTTTTCC